>JADDOH010007494.1:0-193019 GCA_016648135.1 Agrypnia vestita
AAAATTTTCATATTTTGGATAAAATACCTGTGATAACTGATAGGTTTCTTCCCGTTTCCAGTCCTATTGGAACACCCCTTCATTGCACAAGAAGGCATATCAATTTTTTGTAATATTTGCACGTAAACACACAATAATTTATCGAAAATACGGATAACAAATCTGTCAACTCTGCCGTTCTCTGCCCGAGTTTTGAAACTCGGGCAAAGAGAACCCTTACAAAGCAATTAAAGACGTACCCGACCGGGTGATCTTTTTTGTCCCTTTTTGTCTTATGTGTTACTATATTGTTAAAACTGAGTAAGCTTTATGTTACCACGCGTACGGGTTTGGTAAAATGTTTAGTTATCCCTCTATGGATTGTATATACTCTAAGGATTACCCCATAAAACCTTTCTTATACTCTATACAATATAATGTATAATATTTAACTGAAGGTCATAGCAACGTATTTTTTGAAATCTTTTGGTTCTAATATTTAGTTCAGGTGAGTTTCGAGTCAATCGTTATACGCGTTTTTCTCGAAACTTTTTTTTTCCAAGACGGTTGGCATAATATCCCCCGACTGGACCGATTTACTTAACATTTCGAGTGAACCTTCTCTATACATTCCTCTATAGCAGGAAGTATAATTATAACGAAATTTCAATTTTTGGTATTTTAAAAATATTCGTGAAAGCCAAAAAAACTGGTAAAAAGGTGTAGTTTTATTTCAAACAGCCGCTATTTTGCGAAAAAATTTTTTTGACTTCTTAGTTCGGGCTACAGCGGCATATTTTTTGAATAAGAATCAATCTTTTATTATTATTTTTAATTACCAGAAGGGTCGGAATTATGTCAACCAGGGGGCGCCATTTTTTTGATACCCTCCACTTTATCAACCTGTAACTTTTTTAATTTTAAATTTTTGCATTTGAATTTTTTTATGCATTCTTCAAACATCGATGAATGTCTCATAAAAATATGGATGGTACAAATATTGTTTTTTTTAATTTTAATTGAAAAAATACCTAAAATTCGTGCCCCTAGACTAGAATACCCCTTAATACGATAACACGATGTCACACTTTAATCATGTTAAATTATTAATATTTGTTTTTGAAGTGTTACAATTGTAGTCATTTTTTTGTGAAAGCTAAAATAAAAGATATTTAATAAATAAAACGGCCCCGCATTCAAAAGTTTCGAAACCATATACAACTTTGAGAGTTGCATTGGACTTCGATTGAATGAATGTGTTTTTTTGTTTTTTTTTTTTTTTTTTTTTTTTTTTAATTTTGCGCTTCAACAGGCCAAGAAGCCCAATTACAGAAGCGAAACATATTACAAAACACCCAGGCTTGAGCAATTCACAAAGATTAATTGTGATCTCACCGGGAATCGAACCCGGAACCCTCGGTGTGAGAAGCCAGTGTCATATCCACTGGGCTACGAGGGCCGCCACGAAATTGAAAACGAATAACTGACAATTTCCTCATTTTTGCAAAAACATCGACAATAACATGAAATCCTAAATCCCCACCTAAAATCGTAATTCAGCAAACGTTCATCACCTTTTGACTTGAGCAACTTTATGATTGATACTAAATTCAAGATGGTCAACAATACATTATTTATATTACTGGGACGCTAATTTCAAATGAATAAATTTTTGACAGTTTAATGGATGCGCGCGCATTTCTTGGTATCGCATTCCCGCTACACGATGCTTACCGCTACTCGCATTCCCGGCACAACGTTGCACTTAACTTACGTTACAATGAATATTTTACCCTAAATGCTCCAAAAGAAAACAACTTCGAAAAGGGATTAAGTGTGAAAATGCAATTTTATATATCGTAATAACTCAATGGTTTATTTCGCACTCATCCTCCAAAAATTGCAGTGATGTATTAGGCGTTGATACTGTAGAGATTATTCATGATGTTCTCGGGTTTTCACGGCCGTTCAGAATCGTCTGAATGTAGTTTTCTGGGATATTCTTCCGTCTGTGTCTGACCTCTTTGGCCGAGGTTTCGGATCCCGCTATGTAAACAAAATAAAATTTATAATATTTTTTATATTCAGAATGTCGGAAATTTTTTTTTCAAACAATTGTTTGAAAATTGCAATATTTTTTAAATTAGCTACTATAGTCGCCCACATGGTCTAATTAAAGTAGTATCTTCTTCTAGTAACAATACAACTGCTTCGCTCAATATTATTCCACCTGAGATTCCCGAACATAATACGTACAGATAAAATTAAACAAAGGATAATAAAAAGTGTAAACTCTCTTAACTTAATACTAAGCTTCAAAAGAAATATATGGGCACTCTCATTTTTGATATCACGGCCGAGATAATGATATAATTTTAGTGTACGAATATTTCAAATGCCATAAAAAGAGCGTGTATTTAAAGTGAGTGTGAAATACGGTAACAGAATTTTTCGCATATCCACATTAACTGTCATAATATAAGAAAAAATACGAGCGTTGTCACTAAAAATGTTAAAAATAATGAGGCGTCGTGAACCGGTGGCTTTAGTTTTCAAAAACTCCAAAATCTTCTTCTTCCTTGCACTGTCCCAACTCGTTGCCTAGGTAAGCTGTTAGGGTCGGCTCTTCTCGTTCTTAGGCTGTATCTTCTTCTGTTCTGGGTATCGCTTTCATCCAGGCCGTTTCTTGGTTTTCCTCTGGATGACTGTCGATGAAGCTCCATAGATATTGCCTGCTTCACAGCGAGGTCAGGTGGTCTCCGCCTTATTTGCCCATACCCTCTCAAATGTCGTTCCTCCAGCTTAAAGTTTATGTCCCACCCAGGCTACCGCGAATGCGTGAACTTTTAATCCTATATTTAAGTGTTACTCCTGACGACCATCTAAGCATTCGCATTTCTCCTGTTTCGTAATTGCCTAGAGTAGGAATTGTACATAGTCCAGCATTCGGAGCCATACATTATCGCGGGTATAACAAATAGTCTGGTATATCTTTCCTTTAAGTTTTATGAGCATTTTCGTGTCACCCAAGATTCCTGTTACGGATCTAAATTTCATCCATCCCACACCTATTCTATGGTCAACATCTGTTGCACAATTTCCTTCTCTGTGAACGAGTGAGCCCAGTTCAAAAACAACAAAATAGTACCAAATGATTCAATAGTCAATTGGACGTAGTAATGCCGAAAGCGTACAATACACAAAATGCTAAAAATGAGTTATATACGGGTTTGGAATACCTTTATGTGCTGAATACGTCCAAGCTCTAAGTGCTTTAGTTTTTTGTAAATTCAATATTTTTCTAATGTTCATCACAGCCATCACCGTTAAATGAACTCAAAAAATATCCACAATTTTTTTTATCATTACATAAATATAATTAGAATACACTTAAAGAGTATTAGTTAAATGAGTATAAACCACTACACTACTATGTTCACAACACTATACTCCACAACCATAGTATTGATAACCTTTCACCAATATATATCACTTGCATGCTAATCTTGTCAAAGATTAGCATGCACTAAATTGCCTACAGAACGATCAGGAATCTACGAGGGAGTGAAAGGGGGCGGGGTCTAAAGTGGGTTTTACCAAATACAAATAAAAATTACACAAAAGATTTGGTAAATCCCACTCCCTCTCCCTCGTAGTTTCCTGATCGTTCTGTAGGCAAGTTAGTGCTAGTCTTTGACAAGATTAACACGAAAGTGATATATATTGGTGAAAGGTGAGCAATACTATAGTGTGTAATGTTGTGAACGTAGTAGTGTAGTGTTGGTCCTGACAAAGAGACGGATACGTCTCGAAACCGCTAGACCTACAGTCTGGTAGTGGTTTATACTAATTACAGAATTAAATTGATCGGCAGGTGAAGGGTTAAAATGTTATTTTTTAACTCTAAATCAGAAGTGGTTGCAGGGATAAATCGCCGTAAGATTCCTCGCCTAAATTAGAAAATCAATCCACTATAAATCCTGCAGACAGAGGACCCCTGGAGCCGGCCGCGAGAGATGAACTCCTCGGCTGCCCGCGGACCGGGAGGGGACGTCAAACTGTCGCCAGTAGCGAGGCTTTCGGCGCCATCAGCCGAGACACCTCCGGCGGACGCAGGGCTGGCCAAGCTCCACCACGCGCGACTCCTTTGGCAAAAGGCTCTCCGGAAATCGACTTGTTACGGTCAGGATGAATAAAGAAAACTAAGCGATTAAAGCGATCGAAATTCGAAAACTTCGATATCAAGCACTGGACCGTATGCTGGAAATAACAAGATTTTTATTTGGTGATTTTTACCCCGAAACTCAAAAACAGATAAACGTCAAGACATCTGCCGAATGTCATTTCTTTCGTTGTGACGGCTTTAATTTAATATTGGAACTCTTTGGATGAAGAAATTAGAAAGAATTAAAAAATTAGAAAAAATTAAAAAAAAAAGAAACTGATTTCCGCCAACTTTTTAAATAATATTAATGAAAAACTTATATTTTATACAAAACTCCCGAATACAATGACTGATTTGCATGATATATAAATATCGCTTCGACATCGAAGCACACTGAAGAAAGATACTGCCCCCTCGCACGTATCTACGTGTCACACCTCCCAAAGGTTTTTTCTAAAATACCAATATTATTATTATTTACTTTTTTTTTCGTCTAGATGTGTGTCAATACATTATTTATTTATATATATTGTCACGTGTCGTGACTGCGGAAGGACAAATTAAAACACTGGAAATTAATTAATAATAATAAATCTTATTCAATGTACAAAGTAACTTAACAGGATTTAAACGCTATTCTTTAAGGGGGTATTCTAGACTAGAAATTAAAAAAAAACGTTTTTTTTAATAAATTTCCAAAGTTTAGACATTCAAGAGCATGTCCTCAAAGGGATTAACAAGAAGATAATTTTTTAGAGTATTTCAGGAGTGTATTTATTAAGCTTAATAAACGCTACATCAATATCTTTATTCTTAATCTCGAAAAAAATCATAAAAAAGAAACCCATAAAAAAAAGTTTTTATTATACTCCCTTTCTTTTAAAATATAACAACAATTAAATACAAATTAAAACATATAACATAACACTAAACATAATTACAGTAATTTAATATATTTCTAAAATGTCAGATGTTTTGATAAGACACTTCATGCTTTGAAGATTAAATTCTAAAAACATTTGTCAGTCAATTTAGATTTTCGACATTCGTAGTGAAATACCTATTATGTATACCGACGGAGTAATTCAAATTTAGAAAATATTCCGCGACGTTATTGGGCCGCTATGCTAGTAATCAAAATTTTCTAATGATTCCAATTTGAAAAAACCAATAAAATTTCTAAAAATCCGAAATCATACTATAATTATTTTTTTTAACGAAAATTTGATAGATCTTCTTGATCGTCGCCACGAGTCTACATTCCAAGTTTCAGCTCGATGTGATCACGGGAAAAGGGTTAAAAATCGATCCAAAGTTTTTCACCCGGCAAGCCGGCAAGCAAGCAGACGCCACGAGTTAATATAAAGGGAGTAAAAATAGCCTTTTTTTCGATCGCCCAAAGTAGAATCCTGCCTTAAAATTAGATATATGTACACTCTATATAGAGTGTGTGGGACTGTGATAACCTCCCCACACATTGGAATAAATACTTGTAATTAATATTAAAATACCTTAATAAACTGAAGCAAATCCAATCTAACCCAAACTTTTCTAGTCAAACCTAATACACATAAATTATTATTATCAAAACTTTATAATTTTCCACCACGGCGCGCCGTTCAGAGCGCCTGTCGCACCCCGGGACGCGGACACCGCTAAAACGAAAGCACCAATACGTTAAGTTTAATGCATTCTTAATAAATGTTGCGAGAATTTTTCAGCGTTCGGGCGACACCGAGATTCATAAAGCAATCGTAATTATTATTGTTAAGGGAGACGCAGAAATATTTATTGCCACAATAACACCGTCGCCGCGAGAATTATAAAAGTCTGACGAATATTATTATGCGGCGAAAATATTGAAGGGCGAATAATAAACGGAAAGACATTAATTCCGGTACCAAACATTAAAACACATTTACAGACGCCGATTTATCATCCGAATCTAAAATATAATATAATATACAGGGTGTACCAGAGCCAGCAGCAGAAACTTGGCCGGTAGGTTCCTGCCTATGTTGCGAGTCTAAAATGTTCAAGCAACCATGACCTATAATGTCAATAGTTATGGAGATATGCGCTATCAAAGATTGCATTTTTTTTCAATATTTCTGACTTATTTTTGCAAAAAATTGACTATCATTACAGTAACTTACATCGATTATGAAAAATTCATTTGTTTCAATAAAATGATAAAAACCTTGTAAAAGACTTTTTTCAATTTTCGCACGATTTTTATCATTTTATTCGACTTGAATTAAATCGAATGAATTTTTCATAATCGAAATAAGTTACCGTAATGATAGTTAAACTTTTTGCAAAAAATAAGTCGGAAATATTGAAAAAAAAAATGCAAACTTTGATATTGCATATCTCCACAACTATTGATATTAGGTCATGGTTGCTTGAACATTTTAGACTCACAACATAGGCAGGAATCTATCGGCCAAGTTTCTGCTGCTAGCTCTGGTACACCCTGTATAATATAATATTTGTCACAGGGACAATTCCATAAATCATAAATAGATATCTCATTTGTGACATCTGTGATCGTTTAAGGGGAATGAAAGAACTTTGGATGCCGGTCGCGCTAAGGATTGTTGCAAGCATATGCGGAACATGTCGTATAATTTAAATATATATGAATTATTATGCATTTTCAGTGTTGCGTCTCGAAATTTTGTTAGCAATCCTCAGATTCGGATTCAGCACTCCAGAAAAAAATAGAATAGAAGAAATCAAAACTACCCCATAACTCTCCCGCGAGGGGCCCTTTTGATCCCAAATTGACTGGACTTCTTTTATATCTATGGTTCCGTATTATTTAAGACACTTTATTTCTCATACATTCGTAGTATTTTAGAATATGCATCTCAGGTGTGGATTCCAGGTTATGCAGTACACGAAAATAGAATTGAAAGCGTCCAAAACAGATTCCTAAGATACCTAGACCTCCGTTCATTTTGATCTCATATAAGCAATGAAGACTCTGCGAAGTTTTTTAACATGCAGACCCTAACTCGTCGAAGAAACATAGCTGACGCGGTGATGCTATTCAAAATAACACACAATCTAGTTGATAGTCCGGAACTTCTTCAACGAATACCTTACCACATCCCAACTCGCAATAACAGACATTCACCTACTTTTCATCTCCCCTTTTGTAAGACCAACTCAAAACAAAACTCCTTTATGTACAGATCCACAAATTCATTTAACACAAACTGTCACCACATTGACATTTTCAACGCAACAATAAGAAACATAAAACAAACAATATCTACACTACCGCACCCAAACTAATTTGTACATTATATCTTCTCTTCTACTCCCGTCCCACATTCCCCTCCACCCTCTCCACTCGCTATTAAAGTAAGTTAAAGTAAATTTTTAAATTCAGTGGAAAATTTGTAATTGGCAAAATTGTAAAAACCATTATTTCGTATTTTTAAGATTGTTTTGCTGTTAATTTTCCCCAAAACAAAATAAATAAATAAATAAATATATTATTAACTTCTGTTCTGTAACAAATAGAGTTCTGAAATGGAGACCTTGGGAGAACAAAAGGGGCATCGAAAGACCTCAAGAGATGGGCCAACGATATAGCCGCTGTGGAGGGAAAGAACCGGCTACGATTAGCAAATAACAAGGTAGAATGAAAGACGCCTATATCCAGCAGTGGAGAGATGAAGGCTGAAGAAGAAGAGAAGAAGAAGAAGAAGAAGAAGAAGATTATTAACTTGGGTAAGGTAGCGTAAACCAGCTGTTCGATAACTTTCCCTCACACTCGCCCGAGCGAACAGTGCCGATTAGGCGCCAAAAATATTGTCACACCTTCGAACATGTCGGATAAATTTAAATTCCAGGTAGAGGTCTGTTGACATTTCCACATGGCGCCTAGGTACAGCGGAGTTAGTGGCTCGGAAAACTTCACTTCACCGCCGGCTGATTTATTTATATTACGATTTTCACTACTTATGCAAATTACGACTTTGTCATTGGCCACTTCAAACAACGCAAAGGCCAATTTGTCCGAAGCGTTAAAGTTTTCTCCACATACCAACCGTTCGGCCATAATTTGACATAGGTACTTGCCAGTGGCGGGTAATTGATATAAATCAGGGGTCTACTGTTGGTAAAATTATAGTATTTTTAGTACTATCCCACGAATACTTAAATGGCGAGTTTTAGAATGCTCGTGTTTTGAAACATTTGCAAACAGAGGTGGTAAACGGTAAATTCAAGCTTCTCGAATAATCGCCAAATAACTTTGTGGCAACAGTTAATAATACCAGCTGTAACCCGTCAGAAATGAAGGAACATTATATGTAGTGTATTTCTGACGTGTCACGCCCATGAGGTGGTGGCAACGTCGCTAGGTTGCCGCCTTCGGGTTTGCTCGCCCGGGGTTCAAGCCCTTTCTCGCAGCCGTTTAATTTCGTTTTTAGACGCGAATTCGAACGAAATTATGGACGTCACACGAAATTGCTGACGGACAGAACGAAATTATTATATTTAGATTGATAAAAAGTAAATAATCGTTTAAATCAGTATTTATTGATATATCAACATGTTTCGGTCCATTCATCGGAATACAATTGACTAAAAATTTAAATTAGAAGTAAAGACATATATTTATTTTAACAGTTCCAATAAATTGTGTGGTTGGTTTTATGAAATTTCCAACATTCAATAAACCCGCCATTGCAATAGTACGAAAGCAAAGAGTTAATAAATAAATAAAACTTTTTTCATAAAAATATTAATGAAATTTTATTAAAACAATGAGGCGTAAACGCCAACATTTTCGGTGAAAGGTTTGACACAACATACATATGAAGTTATTTTATGTAAATAAATAGCAAAGAAAAACCAAACGAAAAGAAAAAAAATATTTAAATTTAAAAAGGGTAGCTAGATTTTTTTTTAAATAAATATGTGAAAAGGTATAACTGTAATGTCGGTAGGTATGCGTAATTTTACAGATCGCGGAGTTTCGGTGAGCTCATTTTTCTGTCATTTAATTGGTCGTTATAAAATGTCCTCATTCAGTCGTTAACTGATTCGTAGTTGATGAAGCCATCGATAACCAATGAATGGAGTTAATGATGTCGACTTCCTCGGCTGAGCAGAGAGATAAAAGGGGTGTCAACAGAATGACACATGTCAGATTTCCACGGTCGCTATTGGAGTTATAACGTTGCATTAGACAAATAAAGGAAGTGATTCTTTGAGACCCGAAGAAGTATTATATTGATCATACCCGTATGGCCGGAATATAACTGAAACCTTGTAAGGCACCAGAATAAACGAATTTAGTAACAGGAAAAAAAGTACAAGTGCAATAAATAAGCATAATTGAGTGGGATAGAATTTTTTTTTTAATAGAGATGCGAACACGCAATACGTGTCACATCAATATTCTTACTATTTTCAAACTAAGCTAGCAAAATAGGACTAACTTGCTGGTCTGCAGTGAGATTCGAACCCGCGACCTTCGGATCACGAGGCGAGAGTCCTAACCACAAGACCAACAAGCTACTCTTATATTTACTATTATAATTATGCTTATTGTTTTAATTTTCCTAACTGTCCATCCAGCTTATTTCGAGTATTCTTCTGTATTTTTTCCCAGTCGTTGTTTAAGAACCTAGTCTTTTAATAATTTCCACGACACGAATTAGCATAAATATGAATAAATATTTTCCCTAATTATTCCAGCTGAGCCGATCGTAACTGCATCGCACCGGTTGCGTAATATTTATTAATACGTTTTAGTTTCTTATTATCCTAACCGAAACGTGTTTACCCCTGGTTTATAAAGATGCACATTTAAAAATCGTAAAATGTGTATTTACTGTTTTCCGGGTACGGCCGGGCCGCTCCGCACCGCCCAGATGGGTATTACGAATTTTATTTGTTTCACATTTACATTAATTAACGGTCGGTTCATCAAACTTATTGCGTCATCCATTTTCGCGATCAATTTTTCATAGGCGTTGTGCATTTTTACATTAGAAACTCAAATGTACAAAAAAGTAACCCATAAAAACCAAGTTTTTATTATACTCCCTTTCTCATTTACTAGTTTTTTTTCGCTTAACCTACGCGTTGGGCTTCGGTCGGGCGACGCTACGAAAGGGAGTAATAAAAAATTTCCAAAAATCCGAAATTATACTATAATCAGGTTTTGCGTCTACCAGACGCGTTGAAATATTTTCATACAACTTAAAAGTTGTATGAAAAAACCATTAAAAATTTGAAAAATCCAAAAATTTATTCATTTTTTATAACGAAAATTTGATAGATCTTCTTGATCGTCGCCGCGAGTCTGCTTGCAAAGTTTCACCTCGATTGGATCACGGGAAAGGGGTTTAAAATGGATCCAAAGATTTTTCGTCAGACAAGAAGGCAAGCAGACGCCACGAGTTAATATAAAGGGAGTAAAAATGCGCTGCATGTCTTACACATGCAATATATCAACTGCTTAGTGTGAATTCGGTTTAACACATGCAAAAATGACGGAACATTGGTTCGCGTCTTCGCTAAGCCCTAGCATGCATTTATAGTATCTTTTTGACGGTCCGCGGAGAGGCGACTGGTTCGGGCTTGGTGGCCAGGGGTTCAAACCCCATCGCCGACCGTTTAATTGGTTTTTTAGTCGTGAATTCTAAAGAAATTACGGACGTTACACTAAGTTACGGGCACACAGACAGGCAGACAGACAGGCAGACGAACGGGCAGACAACGAAATCATTATGTTTTATTGAAGATAAATACCTTCTCACCTTTTTATTTTCAGAATTAAATACAACAGACACATAAAATGTCGAAAAATTTACACATAAAATGTTCAAAACATAAAAATGATTTTTGCTTTTTTTACATTTACACACATTAAAAAGTCGGTATCATCCCTGCGTAGATTGTGTTTATTCGGCCTGTCCCTCGGTGAAATTTGTTGGGGAAAAGAAAGGGTGAAAAGGCTATAATCCATTTTATTTTTAAATCTGAAAATAGAAGATTTCTATATGATGGTGCAATTGATGCAACTTGCACAACAATTATGCCTAAAATGATATAAATATGAAAAACAATATATATTATTTATATTAAAGGAAACACATTCTTATTGTGAAGTTGCAATTTCAATATATTATTAATTTTATTTTTTAACAAACAGACCGTCAACAGGTCAACATTGATAATTTTTTGGCGTAGTGGGGGAATGCGCAGAAGACAAATTTTGGGTCTCGTTGGTGGAATGGCACATGCGCAAACTTCCCCCCACTACGCCGAAAAATTTCATGATGTTTGCAGGCTACTGTACTGATAGGTACTAGAGTGACATTAAAGAACAAAGTATAAATATTTTATGAACATTTTGAATACGACATAGTTACACAATAAATTTTTTATGATAATGTAAATTATAAATAATATTCAAAACAAACTAAGAACTGTAACATCTCAATAAATACAATTTAGGAATGGGTTCTAGATCAACAAGTTCTGGATTAACAAGCTTTATAACGATTGCGCGGGTTCCAAGGTCAACACCGTGTATCTATCTATAATAGTCGTTCTCAGATAATTTTGGCTCAATTTTATCTACGATGAGCATGTATTACACGCTTAAGCGACCATCAGCTAAGTTTATGAATATTTCGCTTTTGAACTGAGCCTGTGTCAAAAAATAATACATCAAGGCAGCCGTCTCTGGATGATATTTCGTTATAGTATTTGATCATTCTAGGTAGAGGAGAGAAATATTCTAGATAAGTGTGTAGTCTGAGGCTTGGATCGATATTTTTCGATATTCTCATCGAAAGATATCGATCATGTCGGAAGCCGCAGACAGCACAGCCCTATACATTTTTTTTTGGGAGAATATTCTGGAAGCATTCGCAAATATCTATAAATAGAGGGAGAGACGCGATTTTTAACACTCTCCTCGTAGACCTCGTTCATCCAGTGTTTTATAACTAGTCTTAAGTTTTTATTAAAAAGTATTGTTAAAAATCTGTGTATTTGTAAATAAATAAATCTTGTAAGTATATTCCAAATTCTTCTTTTTATTCTCTGCTTCCCGAATTATATATATATATATATTCCAATAATTAGATACCCAGTATTTAAATATTGGTGGTGACCCCTTAAATAAAATAAAGCCCATAAAAAACAAAAAATAAAAGAGAAACAATATTCTTCCCCCCACCCACAAGTGTAAAAAACTTATTTATAACATATTTTCGCGTCATAAAAAAATGTAATTTTATCCTATTTACGTTAATCTCATTTTAGAGCGCATTTTAAGGTTGTATAATCGAAAAATTGTATCTAAAAAAAACGGTGAAAAGGTATACGGGCTCTCTTTTTGATAGCGAATAACGACCAACTTAAGGTGTCAGTTAAATCAGAACTATGCGTAAAAATGCGAGAGCCAATGCACAAAAATGCGTAATTCTAGATCACTTAAAACTCTGGAAAACTGACTTACGCCCTGTTGCGCCATCAGAAGTAAGAGTAAGAGTTAAGAAAAAAGCATAGATTTTTGCGTTCTCCACCAATCAAAACACCCGTTTTCGTAAAAATTTATGCCTTTTTCTTAACTCTTACACTTACTTCTGATGGCGCAACCGGGCCTTAATCAGGCAACGCAAGAACCGCACCAAAACCAAAAATCGCAATTATTTTCCCAACGATCTAACATTTATTATAATCCTTAAGCGTGCCATAATGTATCCTAATAAATAATGGCTGTGTCACATGAAATGCTTAATAATATAATCAGATACATATTATTTTTTTCAGCTTTTCTAATAACTAATACATAAAATGGATTCGGTAATGACTTCAAACACAGATAAAAATATTATAATAACTTAACGTTTGGACGTATCGTTTTATGATGATTGTATTTTTTTCCAATTAAAATGTCGTTTTCGCAAATGGGGGTCAGGATTGAAAATAAAATATCGTAACCCTCATCAATAAGACGCGTATAATTGGCGCCGACATTTTTATAACAGTGTAATCATCGGTATTATTGAATCGGTTAAGTCACCGTTCGGTCGAGATACAATTTACGCACACTGATCGTTGACTGAATCAGTGACCCATCAGTGAATTGTATCACTGAACGGATAATTCCAATGGGTGATAATTGCATACTATCGAAGAGAAAATTGTCTACCATTATCATAAGCAGATGGTGATATTATTTTAAGGAGGCAGATTATCAACAGCTCGTTAATGCCCATAATGTAGAGACATCATTCGCACTGACCCAATAATTTCGTGGTCGTGCATTATTGAACCGATTCCGTGTTGCAATAGTGTCAAGTCGACAAAATCACTGGGGCATGCATGCAGGTATGTGGGGTCAAACGGTGTTGTTTGTTATGGAAATATTGCTGAGTCGGTTCAAACAAATGAGTTAACAAGTTAGTTAAGTTGTTTTAATATATCAGAAGATATATTAAAACAAATTCGCGCAAAAATATATATAACGCAACAATAGTCCCCCACATCAACTACTGCAGCAGTATACTATTTCTGGGTAATGAAGAAGAATTGAAAAAATTAACAATACTTCAAAATAAAGCATTAAGAATTATACTAAAAAGAAATCGATACACAAGAATCAAATTGATGTTAGAAAGTCTACAAATAATGATATTTTGACAAATAATTCAATTTAATGTACTTCTATTTACATACAAAATTGTTAATGGACACAACAATAAATTTGAATTAGTAAGAAAAATAAGAGAAAACCAACATGAACATGACCATTGTACAAGAAAAAAAGATGAAATAAGATTGCCATTCAGAAAGAAAAAAAGATCGCAAACTTCTGTGATGTATAGTGGGATGAAGTTGTATGTGAAAAAAAATATGAAAATTTTTAAGAAAAACCTAAGAAAGTTTGTGATACGTACTTTTGATTAGAAATTTGATATACTGATTTTTACAATGTATATATTAGGAAATATAAATGTTACTATATTACCTATTTTAAGAATAAAAAAAATAAATAGCAATCGATGTAATGCAATGTCAACCATCTTGTGCAAGTGACACAGAGGGCATGTATACGAACTTGAATCCTAAGGGGAACATCAGATCATCATCGTAGTATCAAGTCTCAAGTAAGTCTAATTATACATCTTTACTTGCTCCCGGAGCTTGTCTCCGGTAAGAAATAAACATCCGCAATACCCTTTAATCTACAAACTCAATCACGCCTTCTCTAATAGATTTTTCTATAAATAAAAAATTTGGCAATGTTATTAAGTCTAGCAAAATACCTATAGACATCTTCATGTAACTGCTATTATTACTATTTGATTACATAATTGTCGATGTTGTCACCTCTCATGTAAAATGCTGTAAAATATATCAATATAACTTGTCTTATCTTAAAAGTATAAGAGACGGATATTATGCCAAGGCGACATTGCCAAAATTTTTCTAATCCAAAAACTAAAATAAGCATATTAGAAAAATATGGAGTATGCGAAATAATTTATGATAGAAACACTCGTACATAGGACAAATCACGAGTAACCTAAATATGAGAATCAAATAACATCTCCGTCACCTAGATAGTTAAGTAAATTTATATATAAAAATAACGTAGACAATTAAGTAAATTTTCGGAATTTTCTAATCTTGGAATTAAAAACAAACCATTTTTTCTAAAGTCATGAATTGAAACATTTCCATTTGGTACCTTATAAAAAAACTGGTAATGGACAACTAAGAAATCGTAGAAATCAAAAAAAAAATCAGAGAACCCTACCCCCGTCGTACTCCACCCTACTACCAACTTGACAACTACGTTGAAAACTTAATATTTCTGTTCGGTTTCATTTATATAATCAATTTTCAAATTGCCTTAATTATTATTGTTAAAAATTTCTAATATCAATATTGCTCTTTTTAATAAGATTTTTTTTTAACATGACGATTCAACAGGAAAAAATTGAAAAATAATACAACACCATTAATCAAATACAAAATGTAAAATTTTATACAAATAACTAATGAAACTAATATTTTCGCGAATTTCTCACATTTGATGTGGCAAAATATTTTACTTATTCTAATAACAGTAAATTACCAATAAACACGTGCTTATTCAAATTCAAGTTAAAATATATAAAAATAAAGATAGTAAAAATTCATTAATATTCATGCGCATTACCTTACTGAGTGCATTCCTGCAAAACAAAATTCAACTGTCAGTAATAATACTAACAGAAATATATGTTACGATAAAATATTAAGTAAAAAGTTATGAACGAAGTATTTTCCATAATTATTACTTTTGAGCCGTTCCAAACACATTTTTACACGGATAAAAAAACATTTTCGATCATTCAATATAAAATATTATATAATATTGAAATCGATATTTATTTTATTCAATGTGTTATTTATCAGCGCTGTAAAAAATATACCCTTCACACGACAACAACTGTAAAAAATTATATTTTATTTTAAGTGTTCCCGACGCGAATCACCGGGAAACAGGGAATGAAAATGAACGGAAATTAAGAGGAATGGCAAGGTAGGAATGGGAAGGGGTAGTTCAATACGACAAATGAACTGTAATTTGTGATAGACGAACTCACCACCACGAAAGTGTTATTTCTCCTTTCGGTTTCAATGCAATGTTCGATAAATTGCCAATTCACTTTATGGATCTTGAAGCTGAAGCACTTTATACACTTACTGCGACACTTCCGTCGAAAGGTTACTTCGAGATGGTCAATTCGATCGATAATTGACGCTCGACGATAGATTTACGCTTTTGACACTCTGTCGACAGCAGATAGATTATGCCTACTAAGGTATATAGTACAAAGGAAAGGTGGTCGTCAAATGCCATAATTCTTAATTTGCGCGTATATCGCCGAATACAAATACCGAAAAATAAGTTTAACTAAATCTTCTTTGGCGGCCTCATGGGATTCGAAAGTCCATAACCGCAGTCACAACAGAGCGCCATCTATCGGGCACGCTTCTACCTCTTGCAGGGCTATTTTTACATTACCTGCCCATCTTCGTCATGGTCTTCCACTTGGTCTCGATCCTGTTGATTTGTGGACGAGGGCTTCGTGCTTGTTACGGGAATCGTCTGTTCTCGCTACATGTCCCTCCCACCGCAGCCTCCTCACTTTGAACTGTCAGGATATCTGGGGCAGCGTTTTTTATTCCGTACATTGGCCCAGCCCTGGATGGACCGGAATAGAGGGGCAAAGAGAAGAAGTAAGTCCTCTACATAGTAAACGAGCTCCGCTTCGAGAGCTGGTTCGCAAGTTCAATTCGTTCGTTAGTCTACCGAGTTTTTTTTTTTTTTTTTTTTAAGTAATGGAAACCTAAGAGGTTTATGGGTAACATTTTTACATGATTCAATATAAGAAAATATAATAAAATAATTTAGATACAAAGTCATTTTTTATAGTCGAGTTTTAATATTTTTGTCACATCTGTTTTGAATTTGTCAGTGGTCGGTTGTTTGGTCTGTTGTAGCGGGTCATTGTATAGTTTTAGTCCGTTGCAAATTAGTCGGGATTGTCCTGTTTTTGTTTTGGCTTGTGTTATGTGATAGTTTTGAGCCATTCTAGTGTTGTGTTGGTGTTTTTCGTGTATTTTGTGTAATTTTATGTCTTCGTCTTGTATTTCGCCAATTGCTAGTCTGTGAATGATTTTAAGTGTTTCGATTATTGTAATGCTTTCGATGTTTAATTGTTGTGTTATACAGTTTCAGTTAGTTGTACAGTTTCAGTTGGTGTCCGGCATTTCAGATCAAAGACTATTTTTAATATTTTGTTTTGCTGTCGTTAGCCTAGGCATCCAGCATTTACTGGACACAGAGCATATAATGAAAATGTAATTTTAATTATTGATTTTATCTCTTTAAGTACACACTAGATTTGTTAGTCAAGAATGTGTATCTTTCATTTCATCATTGGATGTGACATTCTTGCGTTATTATTATGTACATTTATCCCGTTGATTTTCGAATGGTGTCTTTTTACATAACTACATTCTTTAGTTTAGCTCAGCTATTATTGTTTTTGCACACATTTTTGACCTTTTTTCCAAGAACTTTGATAGAGCAATCTGTCAAACGACACTTAAAGGGTTGTCCCACACGCTGTGACTGCCCAATCATGGTTCCGCGCTCAGCTGAGCCTGAAAATACTAATATTTGGCTAAACACCTGTTAATTAAATCATCGACATTGGCAAATGGCTTGCTATACTGAAGTTCAACACCTCACCGATCAATAAAAGCGTTTGAATAATTTGATTGTCACACGAAATATAATATAACCCGAGTTAATAATATTGATCAGCAGATTAAATAACAAGACAAAATAAATAATAAAAAAATATTAAATGATTGGGATGCGATGATAAAAAAAATGTGGGAATAATATAAAAAATTGCGGAGAAGCACGTGGTGACCGCCAAAATAATGGCGCATTTAAATAATATTCCAATGAAATATCTAAAAAAAAATAGTTTGTTTAGAAATTCGTTATTTATTGTAATGCGACAAATTTGGTAAAGGTTAATCAGAACTAAATTATTAATTCGACACTTTATTTTAGTGCTCGGCTTTAAAAAATAAAATTTAGCATTTAAAACGATACATACGTAAAATGACTTAATTGTGGAAAAAAATGTCGGTAATTTTGAAAATTCCAAAAAAACACATTTCAGCACTACAGCTACACTGATTTATCTGCGAAATGTCTCGACTTACTGGAGTACTAAAATAAAAAAATTTAAACGCTTGCGCTATGAAAATACGACTATTTTGTTGGTGTCCTGAAATGGGGCTAGAATCACTGACCAACCAGATACACTAGGCAAGCGTCCTGACCTCCCCTCTCTACAACAAGCAACTCTTAAATAAAACGAATTCCAATAGAAATTAACACAAACATAATTCGTTTATTATTTATCATTTACGTAAATGATTTACTCAAACTCGATCTAAGTGAGAAAATAAAATCTCTCACCGATGACAGAGTATTTCTTCTTCTTCTTCCTTTCTACGTCCTGTCTTTCCATCTTTTAGGAGGTCTTCCGCGAGGGCCGCTTCCGTGAGGTTGACTCTGTAGATGACCATACCAGTCCCTCCTTCGCTGCCTGCTCCATCGTACAATATCCTCAGCCTCACATATTTCTCTTATTCTGGTGTTGCTCGCGGGATCCCTCAGCGTCTCGCCTGCTATCATCCTCAGTGTTTCATCTCGAAAGTCCTCAATATTTCCACATATTGAAATAAAAAAAAATTGTTTTTCAGTAATTTTCTGAGACGCGTTTCGCCTTATGTGGGCATCTGATTGATAATGCGATGAATTCCTCAATATTTGTTTAGTCGAGATTGTGTCTGTCCTTACTTCAACCTGACATAGTATTTATTGATAGAAAATAATAACTGGATTGATTTAATGAATACTGCTGACAAGGAAATAAATTTGGCTAAAATATGAAAAAAATTTGGCTAAAAAAATAACAATTTGTTGTCATTGAACTCCGAAAATCTTATTTTGTTCCATTTACTTTAGTCGGTGAAGCACCAAATAATTTGATGCTGGAAATATATGTTCACGAAAATAATTATAGTAATAAAAATTGTTTTCAACTTGTGCGTAAATTTACTAGCAAATATTTGCGAATTATCGTCGACTGCAATATCGAGTGGATAGAAAAAATTAACATTACCGCTGAGCGAATGAAGAAACTATTCTGTGTTCATCAAACATTATGAAAATCAAAAACAGTTAAATATGCCCTTGTGCAATATGGAATAATCTCTTAAGCAATATGGAATAATCGGGTGGGGTGTAGCATATTTGTAAGTCTAATTAAATACCAACTACAGGGTGTCTCATAGCTAGTAACAAAAACTTTACACGTGGATTCCTGCTTTGATAATAAGTATAAAATATTCAAGCAACCATGACGTAATATCCATAGTTATGGAAATATGCAAATCAAATTTGCATTTTTTTCTTCAATATTTCTGACTTCTATTTTGCGAAAAGTTGAACTATCATTACAGTAACTTAAATCGATTATGAAAAATTCGTTCGATTTAATACAACCCAAATAATTTATTTATTGAAATTAACGAACATAGTCCAATAATATATATTACATAACAAGAACAAAATAACGTACAAGAGAATAAAAGTTACAGCAATTTAAAAGAAAAGCAAGGACAAATAAAAAGTACTAACAAGATGGAGACAATATCTAGACTATCTAATCAGAGATTGTTTGAATCTGGACCAAAGAAGTCCAGATCCTGTCTTGAGTTTATAAGACGACATAACCGTGACATGGGAGCATGGAATCCATAATTGGTTCTATGATGGCTAAGGAAAAACAGTTCATTATTTCTGAGTCTACGGGAAGGGATATTGAATTTTATTTAGCTCAGTAACGAAGGCACATCAGTGTGGCCGTTTATTATTTTGAATATGGTGATTTGTTTTCTCTACGTTATAAAAACCTTGTAAAAAAATTACTATGGTATATTTACTGGTTTTTTCTCGACTTTTCCAGAGTTTTCGAGATCGCCCCAGTCCTTTCCAGAGAGTTGTACGGCGTCCCAGAATGTTATGGAGTGTTCGATCTCTCGAATACTCTCGTTACAATACCCATGAGTTTTTTGAGTACCTTATTATTAAAACTTATGATATTTATTACAATAAGGTAGTTGGTAAAAGTGTCAAAGCTGTAACGCTGATGTACTTGTAGCAGTAGAATAGACAGTCAGTCTAGCCTTACGTAGGATACTCAGAATATCGTAGAATCTAAGGAATCGAAAATTTAGATGAATTTTAGAGTGCACATATGCAGACATTTATTAATCCGTGTCAAAAATAAACAGATTTTGCATCAACACGATGGACGGCATCACGATCGCTATTTACCCCTTCAAAAAATTTAGATCAATGCAATGGTACGAATAAATCAATAGCAGTGACCCAAATTGTGCACCCAAATTAGGAACTCACAGGTGACGCATAAATAAACACGAAAATCAGACCAATTTACATATCGTGAATCGGATTTAGATCGACCAGCTGGGGCGACCAAGCCAAATAAGCTTGTACATTTCATCGCGGGTGATGGTCATAACAAAACGATATTAAAACGGTTCTCACTAGAATACAACAATCTCTCTTCCCACGCGGTAAGTACGATACGAAAATGCAATTAATGTAATATGTGAATCATAGGAGAAAACATGCAAAATATACAGGGTGTAACAGAGCTAGTCCACAATACTTTACAGGACAATTCCTGCCTTGATTAGGAGTCGAAAATGTTCAAGCAACCATGAACTTATATCAATAGTTATGGAGATATGCAATATAAAAGTTTGCATTTTTTTTTTAAATATTTTTACAAAACGTTGAAGTATCATTACAGTAACTTATAACGCTTACGAAAAATTCATAAATTTCAACAAAAGTTAAATAAAATAATAAAAAACCTGAAAAAATTACAATTTTTTTCATTTTATTTAACTGGGAATATGTAGTTACCCCGATTTGTGTCACGCTACCCCATTTTTAGTATTACGTACATCCGGGGTGTCCTTGGAGTGTACTTGAAATGGACAGAGCATGCATGAGCATGCAACTAATATAATACAATCATAACTGATTATGATTGTATTTAAAATACGTTTTAATTACGTCATCAGGTATAGATAATAACTCCTGATGATGAGAGGGACTGCTCCTCTCGAAACTATAGTAGTAATTTAATAACTCATATTGTGTGTGTGTATAACAAAGTAAAGTAAAACATATTTTAAATTATAATGTTGCACCACGAAGTATCTGCCAAATCTTTCAATGATATGATTGTATTTGATTGTTTCTAAATAATTTATGTTTAAAATTGTATTTTTTTAATATATTATTTCTACTGTGTATTATTTATCAATTTTGTACAAATTATAAAGTAAAAGGTTTAAAATTTTTAAAGAAATAAATAATGTAGGAAAAAACTACGACCCTGGAATTGTAAAGGATGAAAAGTTTGGAAAAAAAAGGTTGGAAAGTGAAGATGGCAAACGTCCGTTAAATAAGGCACATTTTATATATATAATTATATATATAAAAAATATATATATATAATTAAACGTATAAGCCTCGAGTTCTCCCCTAGTGTAAACACAAAAATAAATAATATGTACAGGTGTGCGAGAGTGGACAAGTAAAAAAATTGTTTAAAAAATATGACATTGCGCGCAAGACGCAAATTACATCTGATTAATTGATAATATTTTTCGACCGCATAATCAACAAAGCCAGCCAATTAATCCGCCCCCCGGGGTCGTGTTTATAATACAATAATGCAACTGGCTGAATTGAAAATTAAAGGTCAATTGTTTAAAAAATAAAACCCGAGGCGACAGCGAAAAATTGTTATAATAGACAGATCATGTTGCCTACGTTGCCGAATCAACGGAAGCCATTAAAAGAGGGCGGAGCAAATCGCACAATCCCAGTAAAAATAATTTCGTTATCTTTCCGTAACTTCCTATATAAAAACATTCTTACCTACCTACAAGTGCGATACAAACAACATAATGAAGTGTTTTACACAGGGGAATATTCTAGGCGATACGAATCAGGGTGGTAAGCAGAAATTAGCGTGGCATTGGAGCAGTTCTTCAGTTAAGTTTGTGTCCAGTAACTTTATTTGTTTAAAAAAATAATTGACTTGAGTGTTTCCTTTGGTCTCCCGCCGCCGCAAACCCGCGACAATATTACGTCATGCGTAGGTACAATTGTTTGATATTCAAATAAACAGTTATAAAATATTACAAGTTGCTTCTAAAAAAAGCTTTGTTTATATTAAGATACTAGGAAAATAACACATTTAGAACTCAGGTCTAATAGAAAATCAAAATCTAGGAGAAAATCATTGTTTGCATTTTAATACAGAACGTTAAATTTTACCAATATATCAAGTTGTTAAGGGTTACATCAATCAATGTCCCGGAAACGGAACATCCGATATTCTCCTTCCAAGGCCCTGACTTCCGGCAATCTTTCCCTTCATTACGAGATGCAGATTCTCGTAGTTCTCTGTATATCTCATCCCATGTCCGAGATATTCAAGATTTTAGATTTTCATCGTTTAAATTATTTATTTTAATAGAAATGCGTTTGAATTATTAGAAATATTATTTGGAAACACTACATAAGATTTCAATGTGATCCAAAATTAAAATATTTGTAACTTCGTTATTAGTACTAGAGAAAAAAGGGAAAAGCTTTCACGCACTCCCCCATCCGTAGACTTGAATTTTTTGCATGATTATTTTGATAGATTGCACTTCCTTGGGTGAGCCTTGCTCGCTTTGCCTTGCCTTACCTTGCCCCGAGACAGACTTTGTTTACTCGCCTGCTTTATTAATTAATTGTACCCGTGTACACACGGTGTTATTAATCACAGACGTCGGGCGACAGATGATAATACGTGATGTCATTCTTCCGAAACAGATTTCTAGGAACATTTAAATTGAAAGTCAAGATTCACGATACTTACTTTAGAGGCTTTTGAAAATTCCAGTATTTTTTTGTTAACTATCGATAAAAATTATTTAGCGACAAAATTATTGTTGACACGTTGTCCGCTTCGGGGACACAGTGATTCGTAATAATTGAAGGCGGGTTTGACTGACTGTATTTAATTATTATTTACTTACAATTACAGTACAAGAAAATTACAAGGATTTTTATATACCTAACCTAAAACATGTTTTATAGTAAATAGTTAAAAAAAAAAAAAAACAAATAATACAGATTTAAGATAAATGAAGAATATAAAATGTAACAATATAAAAAAATATAAAATAAATGAGCAATAGAAATGAACAATATATATAACATACACAGTACACACGCAGACAGTAATAATTGGAAACCTTTAACAAATTAATAATAAATAAAATATAGATAATTAAACCAATATACCAGATAAATGAGATAAAAAGATAAAATTAATCAAAAAATAAATATAATATATAAAATGAAAACATATTTAAAAGGGAAATGAACAATAATTAGGACACTTTAAAATAAATAAATATATACATATACATGGGGAATAAAATACGAATAAAAATTTAGTCCATTAAACTGTAATAAATTATATTGGTATATATAAATCAAAGTAATTCTTTAATTCGTGTATGCTCCAACAACAAAAAATGTCTATGAATTCCGAAAATTTGTTTCCAAGGCGATGCACGCGTGTTAATGGTGAATTAATGCATCGTTATTTCTGTGGGTTCCAACAAAAAACACTTCGTGATGTCTCGTTTGTCTCGGTATATTATACGAGACCATCTGAATCAGTTCAGGGAAGAAAGTATAATTTGTGTTATACTCTTTCTACTTTCTACTTTCTACTTTCCTAGAGGGCGTCTCATATGTTTATAATATGGTTCTTTAAATTAACACGTTTTCGTTGGGTACTTTCGCCAGCTAATCTAACGTACAGCGGGTAAAAAGCCAGGGTATAAGAGAAGATGCATCTAAGTGGAAGAGGAAAGAAACGTGTAGCGTTCTATCCTCTTTGCATATTCTTTCGCTCTAACGGTGGGATAGTTAGTTAGTTACCAAAACAGGGGTTACACCAAATACAGCCTAATCAATAACATTTCGATCTCCGAGACAAAGCTGTATTTCATATGCGATTTTTTACAGGAGAAAGAGTGATATATGAAATTAGAAGAACTTACTAGCTAACTATCACGCCGTGACCCTGCAAAGGTAAGCAGAGAGGATGGAACACCATATTATTCTATAGTGGCACACCACACTTGCTTTGGCCACGTTTAAACATCGTCTCTACATACACGTTCTACGGTTGTTGAAACTTTTAACAGTCATCCTTTAATATCGTGCCAGGTCTTTCTCGAACGCCCTCTCTTCTTGCTGCCTTTAGCACTCGCCTCATATATTTTCTTTACCATTCTATCCTCGCACACGCATTCCGCACGACCAAATCATCTCGGCGATCCTTCATTTCTTCCATCTACCGCGCTACAACCAGTTTCATTTGATCAATAGTAAACAATATTGATCGCACCTCTATTTTTTATTTAAATGACATTAATATTTGCATAATATTTTTGACAACAGATTATAAGCAGTTAGTTCCCTTAACGACACTTACAGACAATCTCACAAAGACATATTTAAATACAACGCGAAGGTTGATCAGATAAAAAGCTAATATGAAGGTCGATCTAGCTATTAGCATAGAAGAGCCGAATTGAGCCATAAAATGTGAAAATTAATATACACCATAAAACAGACAGACGTGTATAGAAAACAATGTATTGAAAAAATTATAAAATGTGTTCATTAATATTATACGCTACCTAAAGAGTTTTCTCGGAAGCATTGAACCATATTTATTTTGTCACCTCTATGGTTTCGAACAAACTTATTAATAACTCATACTGTAATTAATAGAAAACTGTAGCTTGTGATGTTGAGAAGAAGCTACCCTTGAAATTACAGTAGTGACAAAATAGTTCAACATGTGTGTAGTACAAATTTTAATTAAGCGTAAATAAAAATATTAATTTTTTGATACGCGGTCACAGCTGGGGATTGTGACTTACAAATATCGGTGGTTGGTTCACAGATAAAAATCACTGTTGTGATTTAGAACTCACCACCTTTTTCAATGTTGCCTTCACTGAATTTATGCTTCAGTGTGCTGCATTTGGATAGCAATTATACGAATTAAATTTATTTCAATAAAACAAAGCCACACTTGAAATAAATTTATGTTTTATGCAATCGCAAAATGTCACTGGACACAAAAGTAATTGTGATTACTATTATCTAATTTGCACTAATTGTCACCATCGAGAGACTTCCGCTTGACTGTAATACACTTTATTAAATTTCGCACTTATTCACTATCAAACGCCGGGTAGGTACTCTCGTAATTTACCTCGCTGGCCGATTATAATTCGCACTAGTCACCGCTTTCGCTAGCATCACTTTTGTGGTTTTGCTTCGCTTGTCATAACAATTATCATTTCGGCGCAACCCCGTTGCGTATTTATAAATACCAGATGTTCTATAAATTTGCGGCGTAGTTTCGCGTATTCGAAATATTTCTAAATTCTGCTAGAATGTTCGTAAGGTTTCGTAAATAATATCATAACCTACGCCGAAAAAACTGACTAATCGATTATTAAAAAAAATTATAATATGCCCATGCTCCATATTTATGGTCAGAGCTTTAAGAATCAAAGATAATAAACATTAGTGTAACAATAGAAATTAAAAGCACACAACGTGTTTTTTTTACGTACACATATTGTATTGTTACCCTTGGGTGTTAAAAAAAATGCGGTATTTGTATCAAGGTCGGGCGTTCCATCAATCAAGCTCTCCGAGTTCACGCCTTTCCTAGACAATGAAATTATCCATAGAGTAGGCCCAAGTCGCATACAACCACTGCATTTATAAAAAAATATTTTAAAAAAAAACATTCATTGTAAAAATAATTCAGACGAACATTTTTGTGCACATGATCGGGTTGGGAAAAGACGGTATGAAAATAAACCCAATAAAAACTAGAAACTGCGTACAGAAATGATAAAAGTTATCAAAAGTAAATAAATAATAATAATCAACGAAAAAGAATTAATACATTTTTGTAACGACAATTTTATTATTGGCATGCTCTTGTCATAAAATAGAGACGCTCTTGTTCAAAATGGAAACATTGCAAACTGAAATAGAAAGTTAGAGTGAACCAATAAATCAAAATAGTTCCCGAGATTCCATCCGCACATTTTTGATTTTAGTTTTTATAATTTTTATTGTAAGATTTGTATCATCCATGCCTTTTAATAAAGTTTCATAAACATTATTTCTTGCTATATTATTTTTACACAACGGTGACCGAGTATTCCACAGACATTCGTGATTTCTGTAATAAGTCACGAAAAGCAATGTTTTGTCGTCTCCCCAACGCGCCATATTTGTTTCATCCGTCGCGGACTGAAAAGATCGCATTGATAATCGATACTAGCCACATGCTCAAAAGATACCCCTTCTCGTGGTGAATGATATTAGCATGCTCATAAATCAACCGGCGGTTGATTTTTGAGCATGCCACTAGTATTGTGAATGCATTACTAGCAATGTGCGTACACACATGCCACTAATAAGCAAGGGCTAAAGAAGGTCAATACTGCGCATGCTCACGTGCCTCTAATAAGCATGTGTATCGGTACATTTAATGATTGAGTAAAGAATGAAAATACATACTAGGAAAGATGTAAAGCCAATCTTAGTTTGGGCATGTTGAGCGAATGAATGCGGAAAGAATGGTAAGAAAAATATATGACGCAAGTTTTGACGGCACCAGAAAGAGAGGACGACCGCAGAAGACGTGGCATGACCAGATTAACCAGATACTGGAGGTCTCCAAATATTTTTTTTTTTTAATGTAAACATATTGTAGGTGTGTTAGACACTGCCCGGCCGACCCGATCGGGAAGTCGGTGTTTAACGCATTTCATTGTTGCGGGCTGCCAAGGAAAAGCAATTTGGGCCGACTCGGAGCACGCCATAGGTGCCGCCAGAGCACCGGGCACTGTAATGACGGTAATTCGACACCTCGCGGAAGAGGAGATAGGTCGGCGCAGGTTGTTGCGGGCGGCGCGCGCAGACCCGGCCGCCCTCGCACGCACAGTGGTCGGAAAAGACAATCTGAGCGAGCGAAATTATTTGTGTTTATTTGTATTCTATACCCATTAAATTTAACATATTTAAAACAGACTTCCCGGAAATCAGAATATACTCAATTAATAAAATAAAAGCTTTAGCAAACAACTGGCTTACCTCCAAAGGTAGAACAGCAACTGAAAATTTACTTACTGTAATTGCATAATAATGTCTTCAAATAAAAATATATACCTATTTAAATAAATAAATTAATTAAGGGAAATAAAAAATAATCTTAAACAAAACTTTAACCCTTTTTACATTAAACAATTATTCTACACATATTTACACTTGGACTTATGACTCACTCA
Organism: Agrypnia vestita; assembly: GCA_016648135.1. Taxonomy (NCBI): domain Eukaryota; kingdom Metazoa; phylum Arthropoda; class Insecta; order Trichoptera; family Phryganeidae; genus Agrypnia; species Agrypnia vestita. Next base: position 27,281 of record JADDOH010007494.1, read on the forward strand.
ACTTTCACTAACATTCCACTTGATACTTTGTAGATACATAATTACTACCTTATGAAAATAAATATTACTGACGAATTCGAAAACTCTGGGACAGGCGTAGCCTAGTAGAGTGGCATAATCCACAAATTAAACAAACAAAAAAATGTGTAATTTATCTTATGTTTTATTGTTAAATTAGTCTTAAGTACCTTTATTTGTAAACAAGGATTTTTTTTTAAATAATAAAAAAAAAATAAACCAATTTAAAGATATAAAAAATAAAATACATGTAGTATTGAAAACTTGATTATACCATCTAACCACACTTTATATTTAATTCTAAACTTGCCTTTATGACGTCCTCTATTGATCCACTTTCGACGTATTTGTCCACAAAAATTTAACAAAGTTTTGTTTTTATTATACCTTGTTGTATTAATCGCCCTTAAAACAGCTTTTTTTACTTCCTTTAGAAAAGTCTCGCTCCTTTAACTACACTCCAAACAGTTTTTTCCTTGGTAATCCGAGAGCTGGAAAATAAATAAATTCTGAATACAGGCGTACCGAAGTGCACTCCGATTGAATCTGTAGCCAAGGTATTAGAGAACGATAGTTTACAACAATTAGAATCAATAAAGGTCAATCCCAGTTTCGGCAGTCTATGGCATGCAGAAAAAATTTACGATATTTTGTTAAAAACAAATCATGGCTTTGTAGAATATTAATTGAATAAAAATGTGGATTATATTTTTAAAAAGTTACCTAAGTTTATCAATTCCGTAGTTCGAAGAACAAAATTCAAAAATATAAACACACCACTTTGGTACAAACACTCGTATCCGACTGACAATAACCCAACTTTATTTTTTTGCAACAAAATGTCACTACCTGCTCGACTAGACACGAGGGGTTTACTCTAGGTAATTAACTATTAGTGTGACTTTATTAAGGAACTAAGTTTATTTCGCTGCATATATTTTATTTTTATTACGACTTTCGTTTTTTGAATTTTGCGCGCACAGAATCTAATTTCCAACCTTTGTGCGACGGTCGGAGCGACCTTAGCGCGGAATGCGATTGCGGTATTTAAAATGAGATTTATCAGACTGTAAAAAGAAATACATTATTGTCTTTGTTTCCCATTGCGGCGAAACGTCGAGCGGAATTCAAATGGTTCATTCGGCACGATAATTAGAAAATCTCGAAAAACGCGAAATATTAATTATTAGCGGTTTTGATTGTCAGTGCAATTTTCGTAGACGATTATATATTTTTTACTAAATAATTAAAAATAATTGGTATAATTAAATATCATAATATATCAACAACTAAAATTGCACAGCCGCATTAACGAATCGGTCAAAAGAGGGAGAAAATGCACATACATGTATATATTCATAAGATTAAAAAACATTTTACGCTTATTTGTATATCCCTCCTGTCCACTCACTATTCCAGTATGCCATTATTGGGTGGGGAGGAGCATACAACAACGTAAAGAATTCACTATAAGTTATACAGAAAACGAATTTATTAAAGTGATGTTATAAAAAAAAATCTACTCTATCAACACAGAAACACTATTAACAAAATTCTCATTAACGAAATTAGAAAATATTTAGAAAATAAAATTTATTATACAAAACTTAAAACAAGCACATCCTTAAGATTTCGAAATACAAAAATGCAACACCAAAAAATTTCAGCAAAATTATATAAACTTAGGAATAAAGAAATTCAATAGCGTCCCTAGAGAAATAAAGAAGATAACCGAAATTAAATAAATACAAAAGAAAGTAAATAAACACAAAAAAACACAATTACACAATATGTATATATATTTAAATATATGTACACAAAATATGTACTTATATTAAAGCGTAAGCCCCTCTCCAAGCGCAAGAGTTAGTCTTATTATTTATAGTTTTAAAAGACTATTAAAAAAAGTATAAACCATATGTCATATTAAATAAATAAAAATAAAGTGAATTATCAATATCTAAAAAACTATACTTGGATCTCCAGGTAGAACACATTGCCAATGCTAAGTTACTAAGTCTTGATATTTACGTATATCTTATTTGAATGTACTGACTGCACGCGCTTCCTGAATACGGCACGGGGTAGGGCGAACCAAGTATTGGATGCGCGGTCTCAGAAAGTGGTCCAATTTCCAAAAAGCCGGTGGTCTTATTCGCAGGAAAGGTCTCGTTCAGACACCCGGGAATCTCGTTTCAAAACGCGCGATTTGTGTCATGTGTTCAGACAGCCGCCGTTAACAAGCGATTTGTGCGCGCGAATAGCGCGTCAGTTAATAAACGTCATTTTGACAGCACCGATGCCGTTCTCCATCTTTGAATATCAGGGATAAATTCACTCATTACTTTGTGAACGACGGCCGTGTTCCATGGCAAGACACAAAAATATTAAAGAGTTAAGGTTGTTATTACGGTCGTTATACATATTTAACTGTAATTTCGGATATTTTATACGCACCGTATGTATTACCGAGAAGCGAATCTCGACATTTTGTTGGAACCTCCGCGGGTAAAGGTCGTCCTCCTGATGACGTTGGATAAGCATCCAACGAAACGTCGAGATTCGCTTCTCGGTAATACATAGGTGCGTATAAAATATCCGAAATTACAGTTAAATACACAAAAATGCCATTCTGTCAGTTCATTTTTGGTAAATAAATACCTACTTACCTAAAATACTATTTTTTTCCAACGTATCTTCACCACTTCCAAATATCTCCACCAACTACCGCCAAGCTCGGTTCTTGGCAATTTTATTTGAGTAATCCTCACATTGAAGATCCCACATTGCAGGTCTTTTCTCCACTTCATCAATAAAAAATTCAGTGTCCGAGCGATCCATAACGAGCTCACACGTGCTCCTGTTGTGACAGGAACAAAAGAAACATACAAATCTACATAAAAAAGACCCGCGCGGATCCCACGCGATTCTGAAACCGCGCGGTTCCCGCTGTGTCTGAAAAAGCCATTAATCAGCATACCGAAACATGGTCGCCAACTTCGACAGGAAACGGCGCACGACGAGGAAGACGAGTGTGACGAGCGCGCGCTGAGGCGGAGGTCCGGCGCGCGCCGAAAACGGGTTGGGACCGAAACAAACGCGGCGGGAACGGAGACGACCGCCGGAGGAATTTGACCTTTGGACGCCGGGGCCATAAAGAACCGGGCGACAGGCGACCGGCGCCCGCCGGCCCGGCCGTCATCCTGATGTGTCGGAATTATTTAGTGGCTCGCGTCTGGGAATCGCCCGATTTATTGTGTTTTTATTTAGCCCGTTTAGCGTGTGCTGCTTGGGCGAGTTCAGTGCGGGGGCGTCAAATAGCCGCGAAATTGGGTGACATTCTTGAGACGCGTTTGTCGGTGCTATATACCTCTACCTGCGTTTGTACAGGGCTATTTGGAAAACATTAAAAACCTCGCAGGACTATATTCCTGCCTTGATCATGAGTCGAAAATGTTCGAGCTATTATGACCTAATATCAATAGTTATGGAGATATGCGACATCAAAGTTTGCATTTTTTTTTCAATATTTCTGATTTATTTTTTGTAAAACGCTGGACTATCATCATTATAGTAACACATATGGATTACGAAAAATTCATTCGTTTCAATACAAGTTAAATAAAATGATAAAAACTCCGAAAAATTCCAATTGGAATTCGAAGGTTTTTATTTTTTTATTTGACTTGTATTAAAGGGAATGAACTTTTCGTATTCGATACAAGTTACTGTAATGATAGTCCAACGCTTTACATAAAATAAGTCAGAAATATTGAAAAAAATGCAAAATTTGATGTCGCATATCTCCTTAACTATTGATATATGGTCATGATAGCTTGAACATTTTCGACTCATAATCAAGGCAGGAATATAGTCCTGCGAGGTTATTAATGTTTTCCAAATAACCCTGTATAAAACACAAACAAACCTATGATGCAGACATATGTACACCTTCAAGATACATAAACACGTGTGAATTAGTGTAATGGTAAATGTTGGTTTTAATTAAGATTCTACAGTTACATTTATCCTCTAGACTGGTTGTCTCATGCAGAAACAGCGCAAGACAGGGGAATATGCATGCACCCTGTCAGTCTTTGGGCCCTCGACCCTACTAGTACAGGGGATGAAGACGATGATGATGACATTTATTGTTTTAGTTATTAGGTCCTGAATAATCCTATTCTAATATGTAATTGCGAAATAAGTTGCGAAATTAAAATGACAGTGGGCTGGACATGTGGCTCGACAGGAGGATACTAGATGGGCACCACTACTAGACAGAATCCTTCAGTGGAAGCCCTGGACGAAAAGTAGAAGCGTCGGAAGACCTCCAAAAAGATGGTCTGATGACGTAGTCCAGCAAACAGGAAGAACCTGGATGCGAAGGGGGAGAAACAGAGATGAGTGGAGGAAAATGGAAGAGGCCTACATCCAGCAGAGGAGGGAAAAAGGCTGCGGAAGAAGAAGAAGAAGAACATGTAATAGCTGTAATCCGTCAATAATGACGGTACTTTTACATGCCGGTTTCTAAAGTATAAGTAATTACTCATTCATAGCCGACACCCATAAAATAATAATAACGATTTTTATCAAAATATTTTAACATTTTTAAATACATTTCTCCTGCCTGCAGGAATGATACTACTTTAAACACCGGCGATCGTACTGGGCGGAACATGAAATGGTCCGCGTCTTTGCTAAGCCCTAGTACATATCAATAGTCCCAGGTTGGCGAACATTACATTGTGTAAATTGATCACTCAAGTCGGCCGTACGATAGGTCGTAAGCCCTTTAAACCCACAAAAAGGCTGCCACGCCGACCGTGGCTCTTGAAACACTTGTGGATCGATGCACTATGCACATTTAACTATTTTGTCCCACAACATTTGCCGACCTCTGCCCTGCATCAAACATCAAAGCGCGCGATCATTCCATTCGATTCAATTTAAATTAATATTAATAATTTATATAAATTAACTTTGTAAAAACCACTTACTTATTGAAAAAATTCAACATGTTTCGAAGCCAATGGCTTCTTCGTCAGGATAACAAAAATAATATTATATAAAAATAATAATAATTGATTTTAACATATTTCGTAAAGATACATATACATATATAGTTATACACAATTCTTCTAACCATCCATATTCTCAAAAATTGTCAACTTTTCACTCAATGTTAAATAGATTAATTAAATTCCATCATCTGTTGATAATTTTAATATTGAATTAAAAATTATTAAACAGATCGCGTTTAATAATGGTTATGATAAAAAATTAATTGATATTATGTTAAATAAAAAGTACAAGAATTTTTTTTTAAATCTTTTGTTTACCCTTCAATTTTTGATTCTGATAAACATTGGAGGAAAATTATATTCATAAATAATGAAATTTCTAATTCAATAGTTAAAAATATCTCAAATGTTATTCAAACAGCTTTTTATACTAATTATAAATTTAAAAAATACATATTAAATAATAAAGATAAGGATAATTTTTTTAAAAAATCGGGTGTTTATAAATTAATTTGTAATGATTGTGATTATTTTTATATAGGAAAAACGTGTAGAAATTTTGAAACTAGAGTTAAGGTGTTTAAATAGTAATAATTATTCCGAATTTTCTAACCATCTTTTGGCTATGGATCATTCTTTGGATATTAATAAGGGTTTACAAATTTTACATACAAATTATACAGAATCACAATTTGATAAATTAGAAATTTTGGAAATAAGAAAGAGTGTAAACAGTAAATTGAATGTTATAAATAATCAGGTTCTTTTTGCAAATAGTTATCTTTTAAATTTATTTTCATGTTAAGTAGGTACTTTATATTATCATTTTCCATATATAACTTTTTAATATTTTGATATATACTTCGATTTTTTAATATTATTTTTACAAAGTTAATTTATATAAATTATAATTATGTTACCACAAAATAAATTTGCTATATTTGAAGAAGAAGTAAATTAATATTGTTTACTATCCGTATTAAATTAACTTTTTCGCCCATCACGTGACCGCGATCTCGCGAGGTTGTAAACCATTTTCCTCCGCCAGAATCTGGTTATTTCACGATAATTTTATTCGATAGTTTTTACGCAAAACTTGCATATTTTATGTTAATGTCCCGCACGGGACTTATCTAGTTCTGGGCGGACAGAGAGACAAATGCCAAGCGGACATATAGAACAACAAATCAATAAATACCGCGTTATTCGATCGCACAAGAGCAAAGAAAAAAAACAAACACGGCAGAGCGAAGGTTAATGTATAAACATTATAACGAATTCAACTATAAAACTAATCGAAATACATAAAAAGTGACAGATGTAGATACCGTGGAAACATGGTGATATTGTATAACATATAGGAATGTGATATTTTCAGCAAGCGTAGTAAAAATAAAAAAATCAACGCTGTTTTTAGAGATTTTTAAAAATTATACATGTTAAAAATGTTCCCCGTCTTCGTAACTAGATCGAATGGATTCGGAGAGCTAGCGACCGCCAGACTTACGTTATAGTATCAAAACTGATTTTTTTTCCTGTTCGTGTAGGTAAGAAATTTTGGATATTATTTATTTATTTATTTATTTATTTATTTAACGCCCTTATGGGCTTTTACAAAAATACAGAATATAAATTTAAAAAAAAATATCATAAGACAGATAAAATAATAATACAGTTAAAAGGTACAAATAATAATAGTTAAAAGGTAAAATAATAATACAGAAAAACATAAGACAGATAAAATAATAATATAGTTAAAGGTACAAATAATAATAGTTAAAAAGTAAAATAATAATACCGAAAAATTTATTATCCATTTCCATTTCGTTGAGATGTAAAGAATTGTATCAGCTTTGTCCTAAACACAATAATATAACATTATCAGCATTATGACATTTGAGTTCGGGGGATTCGACCTTTTATCTGCCGAAATCTCCCGAACTGATATCCAAACCTCGTTACCTACTATAGTGTGCATGTAGAGAAAAAAATTAGATAATTTTAAAAAAAGTTACATTTTCTTTTAATATTTTAATATAACGAATTTTTTTTAAAATTGTCCAAAAAATAGTAATAAGCATGATTTAAAATTGTAAAACGAATAAGAATTTTTGCAGATTCGACAGTATACATAGGGACAGTCGATTCAAAGGTGACTAATCAGTAATATTAATACTGAATCCGCGAAATAAATGAGTGAATAATTTGTACGATATACAAAAAGTTAATTTACCACACAAATAAACTAAAAGAGGGAATGTGATCATCTATCGTAAACATATTTTACAAGCCAACGAAAAAAAACACGTTAACACAGGGGAGTGTTAATATCACCGATAATTCCAATATTTACAATATCACGTAATACAGACGCCTGCAAAAAGCCTGTCTGTTGACGATAAAAATAAAATCATCTACGACTCGGTACCCAAAAAATCGTACGTGCATCTAAATCGATATAAAACTCGCCTCCAAAAAGTCGGGGCATTTGGTGATTTTTAATTTTCTTTTTGCCTCGGAGGCATCATTGTTTACCTAGAATACCATTTGCATGAGTCACAGAAACGCAGCAGGAAAACACATCTCCACGAAATGCAAAATCATCGTGAGATTGACAACAGTATTATAACTGGTTTTCAAAATAAAATAAAAAATCAAGTCGGTCATAATCGCGAATAGCGAAGCGGTTATCCGAAACAGGTCATTTCTCATTATACATAGACACTTAGAAAAGCGGGTTTGTGTATTATCTGAAAATCGCGGCGTCATTTCGAAATATGGGTTCCAGGAACGAAGTTATCTTTTTAGGGAATTACACTTTGTGATTACACTATGTCGAGACAAAATTAAAATCAAAATTACATCCAAATTAATTTTTTTTTGACATATCTATTACTATTAGGCCGGCCGCACTTTGGATACGAATTATTACGTACGTTTTCCGTACGATTATTTTCGTACGTATGGAGCGCGCACATTGATTGCGTCTTGCGTTGGTCACGATCAGTTACTTTTCGCATTTCTCCAATAACGTTTGTGCCAAATGAATAATCTTCTGGAAAACTCTATTATGGCACACTTAAATAATGACAAATTTCTTGACTATCTACCTAATAGATTCACAAATGCTGGGGAGAATTGAAGTGGGGAGAATCGAGAGCTCATAACATCGGAGAAATATTTAAAAGTTTTTTTGTTGCAATCTTCATTAAACCAAATTATTTAACTTACGGGTATTTTTTAGTTCATTAGAGATTGTCCGCCATGATCTGCGCTGATGGTCACGTAGTTGAATCACTTTGATCCCACAAACATTTGTGGTCATGTGTCAAATTGTCAAAATTTTCAATATCCATCGTACGAAATCGCAAAAATTTCCGAACAAATCCGGATCGTGTCGGACGTCGCGTCTATACGTGCATACACGAACTACTAAATCGTGTACAGTGTGCGATGTTCAATACGACTTCGAAGGTCAGGAATGTACTTGCGTATTCGTACGTATACGTACTACTTAATTTCGTACGAAAACGCGTCCAGTGTGCGGCCGGCGTTACACACACCATATGATTTTAGTATCGTTGTGTACAGCGTACTTAATATTTCTAATAAAATATTTACAAAAAGGCGTCCTATCCGTGTATTCATTTGGTGAACCTGCACACTACAAATTGATTCTCCCACATGTGAAAACTTAAATTTTCTTTGAAAGAAAATATGCACAGGAATCGTCCACCCCGACGACAGTGATAATTTATTATTAAGTCCGATATACTTAGCATTGATACGTAATCCATCTCAGTACAAGTGTCGGAAGAAGCTAACAGGACTTACGCCCGGCGAATATATGCATAAATTCAAATCCCGGGAAGATTCAGGTTGTAAAACTAGTTATTCATTAGTCTTCTTCCTTGCACTGTCCCAAAACATTGCCTAGGTAGGCTGTTGGGGTCGGCTCTTCTCGTTCTCAGGCTGTAACTTCTTCGGTTTTGCGTATCGCTTTCATGCAGGCCGTTTCTCTGCAGTATTTTGGAGCTAATAATAATAATAACTCCTGGATGACTCAATAGTCAACCGAGAGTTATTTGGTCTAGCTCTGGATGACTGTCGATGAAGCTCCATAAACATTGCCTGCTTCACCATGTGGTCGGGTGGTCTCTGTCTTATGTGCCCATACTATGTCTCTGTCGTTCCTCTAGTTTACTGTTTACGTCGTTTTAATCCTATATTTTAGTATTATTAAGATTAAAATTTAGTTTTTAAAAACCAAATTAATTAATCAATTAGAAAGACATACAGAAAAATCTATAAAAAATAAAAATAAAATTTGGCTACTACCGGGATTCGAACCCGGGCCACCTCCTTTCCGGGGCCGGTCCTCTAACCACTAATCTATAGGAGCCTTATATATTTCCGTGAATATGTCGACCTTGTATGTAATTCTCACTTTACTAATTGATTAATTATTATTTTTGTCCATTTTAGTCAGTTATTCATAAGTAAAAGACAGAAATATTTCATATGAAACACACATTCCACCACGATGAAAGTATTAGGCACCGCGGTAAGAGATGGCCGCTATTTTCAGAGCCCTGACTCAAGGTTTTTGTATGTTTAAATACGACCTTTAGCTGTAAAACAAGGTAATAAATATACTTTAGAAGGACAAATTCTCGATAAGCCACATAATTGAATCTTCTCTTTAAAGATTTCACATTGTGTTATTTCACAAATAATTTCCACGGCGCCAGCGTGAAGACGGATCCCGGGAAAGGCGGTCAAGTATAATTCTTGACGCTGCGATCATTTTCCCGATTTAAATTGCTAACGAACCTTCGTGACGATCGAAGAATACAATCGACTTCACAAATTAATATTCTAAATAAAATTACTAAAAACATTTACGATACGTCCAATAAGCGAATGAAAAAAATTCATTTTCTTTTTAAGACTCGACAGTCAGAGGCGCATTTTAAAGCTACAGCAGGCTGTCCAATTACCGTAGTAAAATAACATCACAAAACCACTCAGACATGTATTATGCTCCTTATATACTAGCGGCAACACACAATCTTAACGATTTCATGCATCATGCTGGATTTGATTCTATATGACATCTTAGGACACACATTCAAATGTAAGCGTAATGCGCGTAACTAATTTCAAAAGGATGTCAGCTATTAAACCAATGTTACGCGTGTTTTAGAGTTTTAGGTATTTTGGATACGATTATGAGTATCTTTTGGGTGGATTACGTATGTGGAATAATTACCGCATCCAAGACGACTTATCATTCCCGTTCGTATTTTTCAGTTTTCACCTTGGTTTACTTGGTGGAAAGGTTTAGTAAATTAATTCGGTGTGAGTTTATTGAACTAAGTTTTACAGTGAGCTCGTAATATCTATTTATTATTTTTCTTTTTACTTTTATTTCAGCTTGCCACTTTTTTGTGGATCCATGTGAAAGACACTGTCTCGATAATAAATGCTAGACTATCGTTTGTATTTATTTTCATTTTTTTCCTGCATCTTGCATGATACTTGTATTTCTTACTCTTGATTTTTTACTGTATGTGCTTTCTTTCAAAATAAATATTAGATATCGATCTAAGGTGGTAAAATGATAAAAAAAAGCTGCCTCCCTCAGAAGCTTGCTACTATTATCCTATATTTATATATGCATTATGTGTGTATGTATCAAGCAATTAAATGTCTTTTGTCCACGAAACCCCGCTTTATCGGAAATGAAATGAAATATTTATGTGGTGGAATTCAAATACGGAGGTTGAAGTGAAACGCTGTTGATCGATTTAGGAGCGGCAAAAAATATTCGTATTAAAGGAAACATTCTTATTGTGAAGTTGCAATTTCAGAACAAAGTTTCTTTGTTTCATTTAATATATATATATGTATTGTATCAAATGTTTCCAAAAATTAAAATGAAATTAATTAATTTCTGGCGTGCTCTAGCGGTAGATACGCGAAGGTATTCGTGACCATTGCATTATAAAAAGTGGATTGCTTTAAGAATGGAATAAAAATGTTGATTAATTAAAAAGAGACTACATATAAGGTTGAAAAATTTTCGTTAACTTACCAGAGCGCCGTGGCGAAATTGGATAACGCGCCATTCGCGGATAGAATTGGAGGTCCGTGGTTCGAGTCCCGGCGGCATTTAAAATATTTTTTCGCTAAATTGATTTTTTCTGCATGTCTTTTCTAATTGATTAATAAAAAATGTTTAAAAAATATTCGATTTGAGAGGACAACGCTCACCTAAGAAACGAGCCACTGGAGCAGAATGGTACAAGAGTGGGAAAAGAGCCAGCGATGAGTTTGGGTGACATAATATCCGTTAATTTTTGTCTCAGTCGTCGGAGAATTTATCGCAGGCGCCAGCTAAAAAAGGGTTCACGGTGAGATCGAGGGAACACCTTTAATGTCTATTTCGAATTTTGTCACTAAAATTATGTTGACCTTACCATTATTTTAATTTAGCGCCAATCGACTTAAACAGATTCATACACGTGTCTTGGGAAAATTCCGCCGCATTTTTTCTAGAAAGGTAGAAATTCTACCAATTGCAGAGGATAACATGGCGCGCTTCAACGACCAGAAAGACCTCGAGAAAATAATCCGTTTTAAAGTTTATTTATGTAAATATACATCTATTTATATAAATAAGGAATATGATGGATAATTTTATGGACACGACGACTTTCTTAATTCTTATCAGATTTCGATAAAACTTTTATCCGTATCACGATTAAGCTCGCGATACACCAAAAAGTGTAAAATTATTGGATGTTAAGATTAGATCTACAGAAAAACTGAAATAAATACTTAAAACCAAAAAATGGAACGTATTACATATTATTATTACTACTAGCTGAAACCCGTCAAAAATGACGGTATTTTTACATGCCGATTCCTAAAGTTACTTTATTATTTACCTACTTATTTATAGCCGACAACCATGAACTAGTAATAGCGACTTTTATCAAAATATTTTAACATTTTTTGTATTTCCCTTGCCGGCAGTTAAATGTACTATTCTAAACCTCTGGATTTTGGACGGAACATTAAATGGTTCGCATCCTGGCTAACTCCTATATATAAATAAGAAATACTGTATTTTTGATGGGTAATGCAGGCTCGGCGATAGCAACATAGCTACCGTGGCCGCCTTCGGGTTTGCTGGCCTGGGGTTCAAACCCAATCTCCGGCCGTTAAATTTCGTTTTTTTAGCCGAGAAGGCGAACGAAATTACGGACGTTACACGAAGTTACGGAAACAGACAACAAAATCATTATGTTTGATATGTTGTATTACGGTGCTATGGATATATTCGTGGCTTTCAGCATTATTCCTAGTATGTACATTTCTAGATAACACGTGTCTTGCATGCTAGGGGACCTCTAATCGCTGAGGCAACCTTAACTCCGGACCCTTATTGAGTCTGATTGCAGATTACTTTAATCTGCATCTTCCACCCTTTTTCATATTTGCAGGACATGTCCTAACCGCATTAGTTGAGATCATGAAATCGGTAGATCGATCATAAAATCAAAAAAATCGATGAGCATTATATATTTTTTTAATATTTTCAAACGAATCGTGTCAAAATTAATTCAATTTTAAAAACTAAGGAAATACTACGGAGTGCAACATTTTAATTTGAAACGTTTTTTTTTTAATAAGTTCTTTATCACTAAGTATTATAATTTCGAGAGAAGCAGTCCCTCAATTCACCAGGTTCAAAATATTTCTCCGATTCTAGGTTTGTTCCCGATGATGACCAAAAAATCCTCCCCTGACCCATCCGATTAATTTGATGAAATGCCGTATGATGAGAGGGACTACTCCTCTCCAAGTGACAAATAAATAAATATATTTTATATGAAAGAAAAACTTCTCATAATTATTATTTCAAAGTCTAGAAGAACCAATGTGGGCCACAGTGACGGAGGTTCATACAAATTACGAAATACGAGAAATGATGACTAAATTCAATTGAAGAGCGTGAAAAATAGTAAAGATTGTCATAAAATAGCGCTATTTAGCAGTGGCGTGCAGTGGGTACAAACTTAGGTTTTGCTGTGATCGACTGTATACCTATATTAAAGAAAATATATATACGCATATACCTTTAAGGGTATATATATATTTTTAATTTTTTTTTTAATGTATATATTGAACTATTTTGAGTACCTTCAATCCACAAAAATAACTGCAGTATAAAAGAAGTATTGTAAACAAGATTTTCTAAATAAATAAATATTTTATATACCTATAGGTACTACGGCAAACATTTTCAATATATTTCGAAGACGATTTAGATATAATTAAATCATGAATAATACTAATTTCAAATATATGTTTCTTTTCACAAAAATAAATCAAACATTTTATGATATCATCGATGGCAATGTCGTCGTAAATAATCATTATGGTACCTATGACCATTGGATATAATAGATGGTATTTACATTCACCATAGAAATGAGAGATAGAATTCACACAAAAAGTTTTAGGTGGAATTTGTAAAAAATATCATTTCTGCAATGACGTACGCGTAGTTCTCACCTGGCATAGGACCTTTCAAAGAAACACGCTATTTCATTTACTCGTCTATTACACAAAACTCGCAGACATAGAGCTAAGTAAAAACACACGGTTCGGGACGAGTTTTTTCTCGACTTGACTAGATCTATGGAACAAATTTGTTGGGCGCCAATGAGTGAGAAAAATTAGGAATTGACATGAAGTTAGGTACAGAAAATTCGAAAATAAAACTTCTAGCCGTAGGACGAATTACGGCTAGAATTTTAAATCGGAATAAAACAGATACGTCACGTTAAACAGAAACGTCAGAAAAAAAACTTCTAGTTCAAAACTAATGCACAGCTTTTTTGCTTGCATGCGCTGCACGCCGCTGCTATTTAGGATGTACGGACCTCCGAAAACCGCGGAACGAAACAACCATTGTCGTTTCCTCCGCTAACGAGTAATAGTTTTTTAACGACACCAATACTAAAAATGGTGAGCATCAAGAATCGTCTGCATATTACGACATTTCACATAAAGTCTTTTATTATTTTTCTATTACCGAACAAAAATGCACTTCCTACATCTGAACGCCGCATACAGAATTGTGCAGGAAAAACTATAATAATAATAATAATAGTTGGATAATTTATATAGAGCCGTTTTCACGAGTACTCACCTCAGGGGCGCTTTACACAGAAAAGTGAACTTATTGCTAAAAAATAAAACTAATTTACTATTAGTTATTCACTAGGTGGCATGCAAGAAATGGAATTAACGTTTAATACTATAATAGTTGGGAGTGCCTGGAAGAATTAGGTGTTTCAGCGGAGTGCACACTAGGAGTGAAAAACATTAGCTAGTGTTGTAGTGGCCTGATTCTATAGGTTTATATTATATAGGATTGTCTAAATAAATGCATCTTTGGTTGTTGTTTGAACTGTGGTAAGCTGTCTGTTTGTCTCAGTTTATTAGGTAGTTTGTTTCGTAACTTTGGCCCAGCCACAGCGAAAGCACGATCACCGAAATTAGTTTTGTGGACGCGATTTACTTCAGCTAACCTATTTGTATTATATGTTGATGCTGAGCGAAGTGTTAGTTGTCTGTTATTTGCGAAGAATGGAATGCAGAAGTCGGTTATGTATACCTAATCTTTATAATGGGAACTAGTGAACAGATCAGCGAGGGATAAAGTGAAGAAAATCAGACAATTCAGAATATTTTGAGTATGTCCAAATTTTTCAAGAACACTACACCGGATTTTATCCCCAGGGAGACATTATTAATCAAGATATATTATGTATTGAAACACATCAGCCCTGATGATGGACCATGCAATGGGATCCGAAATGTCGGCCAGAAAGGTCGTAAAAACACGGCATAATACCCCAGAAGACACAAACCAGAAGATTCTGCATGGCCGTGGAAACCTAAGAACACTCCATTCTATCAACGATTATTGTAGCATCTACAAGTAATTTTCCTGTAACGCGTTTAACCTATAAAGATAATAAACCATTCCAATAAACCTCAACATAAAACACTGAGTATTACTTAACCCCTTGTGTTCACCTGCCTCGTCCTACTAGCCTTACTCCATACTTTCATACAGGTGACAAGAACGCCGAACACGGAAGAATTCTCCCTGTCTGGTGGGAATTCTTCTCCCATCACAACTACTGCGTCCGGGAATCATCCATCCAACGATGCGGTAGGCATATCAAGCACAACCAAAGCTCAAAAATATAATTGAAGTATTTTTGAAATTTATAGCGTTAACTTTGTCGTTAGACTTAATTATTTATTAATTTTAAAAAAAAACATAAATCACGATGATGAATTTAGTATTGGCCGGTTATATACGTCTGTTCTTAAGAAAATATAGCAGTATCGAAATAATTTTCAACAACTTTTAAAAAACTACTAATAATAAAATGTACAATTTGAGAAACTTATAATATGGGTTTCCGGATCCTAATGAGAATATATTATATAAGTGTTACTCGAAACTAGAATAACGAAGACCTAAAAAAGTCGAACGGCATTCCAAAAACTCGTCTCGAGCGATTGTTGGAGGCAAACAAACGTCGTCTATTGTCTCGAAACCACACCAAAACGTAGAAGAATTGAACAAAAAATGGCGGCGTGTCGAATTGACGAACCATTTTCCCGAGAACCCATTCGAAATATTTTCAACGCGCGGCTGACAGCTTTGACAACGATAAATGCTTCAGATGAATCAGGAAAAAAAAACTCGCGGATATATTAACCGAGAAGTGGACGGCGCATAGCTTTCTTCGTAAATATTTCACCACCACCATCGAAGCGCTGGACGACCTCTTCTTCCAACTGGTATAGCCTCGAAGACATGTTTTGAAATGCCTTATGGTCTCGTTCAGGCACGCGAGAATCTTGCGATTTGTGTCATGTGTTCAGACAGCCGCGGTTAATAAGCGATTTAGCGTTAGTGATAAACGTCAGTTTGACAGCTCCGGTACCGTTCTCCATCTTTTAATAGCAGAGATATATTCGCTCATTACTTTGTGAACGACGGCCGTGTTCCATGGCAAGACACAAAAATATCATTCTGTCAGTTCATTTTTGGTGAATAAATACCTACTGACCTAAAATACTTTTTTTTTCTAACGTGTTTTCACCATTTACAAATATCTTCACCAACTCTTGCCAAGCTTGGTTCTTGGCAATTTTATTTGAATATTCCTCACACTAAGATCCCATATTGCATGTCTTTTCTCCACTTCATTAATAAACAGTTGTTTCAAAGCGATCCATAACGAGCTCGCGCGTGCTCCTGTGGTGACGTAGGAACCGCGCGGTGCCCGCAAAGCAACTAAACGCTTTCGGAAGGCTCTATAGTAATAGACGCGGACGCCGCGCGATTCTACTATTTTCTAGCGGTTGAGTGGCGGGTTACGTATGAACGATTACATACAAACCTACATAAATAAAACCCGCGCGGATCCCACGCGATTCTGAAGCCGCGCGGTTCTCGCTGTGTCTGGACAAGCCCTTACACATGTGGTTTCTTGTCCTGCCCAAAAGTCTTTCTCGCCTCTCCTTTCAGTTCAGTGGCTTGGATGGTCGACCTAGTTCAGTCGGTCAGAATGCTCGCTGCTTGTCCACAGTTGAAAGTTGATATGGACTAAGTCGTAAGCACCTGCGGGACCCTCACCGTTGACGTGATTAATAAATTACAAGTTGCCCAAACAGCATTGGAAGAGTGTACATAAATTGAAAATCTCTAAAAGATTAATACTTACGTACAAAACAGCCAAGGCACCCAATAATAGACAAAAAAAATGCATGCTCATATGACAACTGTCAAAAAGAAGATGGTAATGATAATAAACTGAATTCAGTGGAAATATTATCACTTAGACGTATGCATAACAAATCCATTTACGATAGAGTGAAGAATGAACCAATCAGGAAATAATGTCAGGTAGACCTAACCATAGTGAATAGAATTAAAAAAGGGTCAGAATATTTCGAGTTTGTCCAAATATTTCAGAACACAGTACTGGATTTTGATCCAGGGACATCATTAATCAAGATGTATTATAGATGTCTTATAGAGTAGGTATGGAAGTCTTTGGGTGTTCAGAGGGCTTACGACCTATCGTACGGCTGGCTTAAATGATCACTTTACTCAATGTAACGTTCACCATTTCCACCCATGATAGAATGCCACATCTATCAATTTTTTTTGGAAGTGGTACACAATATTTAAGTTTTACAATCCGTTTCATATGTATTATTTTGATGATTAAAACCGGACTTTTAATATTTATTACTAAGTATGTGGCAGCTATTAAAAGTTCTTCCCATGAACAATATGAAGAGGTAACAGAAGACCACGAAGAAGAAGTAAACAGGAAACATGGAAAAAATAAAAATAAACCCGCCACCCTCCCCTGGTATGACGTCACACATTTTGCAATTTAAAAAATATTGATAGATTTGGTAATATTTTAAAGGTTTTCCTTAGAGTAGAGTATTAATATTTGAAATTTATATACGTGACGTCACGAAGCTTATGACTCGTCGCCCCCCTTGTCACACGATGTCACACTTTTTTTTTTTTATTTTTTTTTATTTTTTTTTTTTTAAATTATATTAACGTACATGTGTTTGAAAAATGACTAAAAGTATTTTTAAAAACATTGAAAACACAACAGGTGATTTAAAATAACCCATAAAGTTTGAGTCCCATTACCTTATTTCAACATATTTGTTGTATAGGCTGGTGTGGCACTGTGCCACTCATGGGGTTATATGTGGGTTTCTCTTAACAACGATTTACATTATAAAACTAAAATAGAAATAATGAGGAAAATGTATATATTTTATATCCCAATGCGAATACTTAAAAAATATCATAAAACACGCAAGTACTAAATCTAGTGCATATTTACATTCAAAATAACAATATAGAAAGTAAGTAGTATGCAGGCAGTTCACTGTGTTTTGTAATAAACTCCCTACACGCCACCTTGACCTTCGCATATGAATTTAAACCAAACAAGGTGGAGGGCATATCTATACCTACAAAAGCCGATGTCTGTCTGTCTGTCTGTTCTCTATACAAATCCACACCGTTTGTCCGATTGGATTGAAATTTTGCATACTTATGCTTTGGGACCCGGCGGGTAACATAGGCAACATTTCCCCCCCTATTCTCATACACCTTCCCCTCCCCCTGACATATATTCGATGCAAATCTGTACCGTTTCACCAATCGGACTCAAAACTTATTCTTTAGGACTCGGCGGGTAACATAGGCTACATTTCCCCTCTCCTCCTTTACCCCTTCCCCTCCTTCTGATATATTTTCGATGCAAATCTATACCGTTCGACCGATCGGACTCAAAATTAGGAAACTTATTCTTTAGGACACGGCAGGTAAGATTAGGCTTTATTTCCTCCCTCCCCTTTTACCTTTTCTCCTTCCCCTGATATATTTTCGATGCAAATCTATACCGTTCAAATCAAACCTTTGTTTCCTCCTACAAATTTATTTTTTACTTAATCCTTAACCCGTGCAATGCCGGGTACGAACAGCTAGTTACTATATATAATTAATTACAGTAATGCAAATCTTTTTTAATTGTATGGAATATGCGCTGAGTAAATGGCACCCTGAAGTATGGTGTTCAGCCGTTTAGGACAGCGATACACCATCAACCAACTCCCAAGTATGCACACATAAAAAAAAACGTCCATTTAGCATTAAATTACACGGTAAAATATTATTTTTCAAACAGTTAAATTTAAGGATGTCGATACGCCGATCCGGCGATAATGGCGATAATTAAAAAGAATGAGAAGACACAAAATGCTAATAACAATGTAAATAACAAATAACACTAACTCGGTAGTCCTCTATCCGCGTCATACTTCGTCCAAACGACTAGAGTCTTTTAAATCTACCAATTGATGCATCTTGACAGGTCAGATTTCTGGTTCATGGGCTGTACGAAAGTTCGGGATATTTTTAAGAAACATGTCAATTTAACTTACTGTATGAGATGAAAATAAATATTATAAATCATATATTATATTACTCCAACGCCCTACAACACAGCCGTGACACATAAATATACGGTAAAGCCGACACATCTCTGATATGATTAGGTTAAGGGGGAATACCTACCTACGAAGCGCGAAAAAGGGCAATTTTTGTGAATTTTTTAAAGAAAAAGTATATAAATTATGGCATTTGCATCATTTCGACATAAATGTACATACTTCTAAGAATATGCAAAAAAAACATATAAAAAAATATTCAACATTAGCGGAAAATTCTTGGATTTTATCGACTGCCTAAAATAAAAGGTCCTCCGCGGTGACCACTCGGTTTTTGAAAATATGGTTGGCTCGAGTCAGACAAACAGGCTTCGCGCCTTCTCCACGCGTCGGGCTCCTTTCTCATTTGTATGGTTTCCAATTTGAAAAAACCGTTGAAATTTCGAAAAATCCAAAATTATACTATAATTAAATTTTTTAAACGAAAATTTGTTAGATCATTTTTACTGTCGCCACGAGTCTGCCTGCAAAGTTTCAGCTCGATTGGATCACGGGAAAAGGGTTAAAAATAGATCCAAATTTTTTTCGACAGACAAGCAGACGCTACGAGTTAAATGAAAGGGAGTAAAAAAAAAGATAAATTATAGATGATATTCATATATTATCATATATTATATTAGCGCCACATCCGTGACGCATTTAATCTCCATCGCCTTAACGATCCTCTTGAAGACGTGCGATTAGTAAATGCCGACATTTTTTTTTTGCAATTAATTAATAGAACGTCCAAAAATATCGCACGTTGACCGATTCCAGTACTAATTCCGCGGAAAATTGACGCGACCCGAGAGGTTATCTGAGAACAAAAAGTCCACAAACTCGCTTTGGTGAGTCACACTTAAAACAGTACTCGAAAAAAACGTTTTTAAATTTAAGTTATTACAAGCAGGATTGTAATTGACAAGCGGTCAATTATAGTCTAAAATAAATAGATGAAATAGTGATGAAAAATTCTAAGCAAGGGAGTGAGAAATATCCCGGTATTTTTTTGACATAAATCAATAAAAATTAATCTTGAATTAGCAATAAAACATATTTTTCAAAGGCGAAATGCAAATGTCTAATTATCTCAAAATGACTCGAATGTTAGTTAACAACTTCTTGCCATGGGGTCTTCTATTATTTTCTTCAGGGTCCTAGAGTGAAACTAAGAATAAATATTATTCAATATAAAACACATTTACATCTAGAAATGGTGTCGGTGGCCAAGAGAACATGCATTTATTTTGAGCAGAGTCCTAAAGAGTTCCGTTTCTTTTGGTGCCGATCATTCTGGTGATTACTACTTTATTTACAGCCGCACGGAACAACCCAGTCGACTTGTACTTGTACCAGTCATTCAAATCACGCAGCCATGAGGTGCGGCGTCTTCCTACGCTCCTTTAACCACTTATTTTCCACTGGATGAGTTGGTTCAGACTATATTTTGGTCCTCTCATAATGGGTGGAGGCATGGACACTGAACCAAGAACTAATCCGCAAAGTTGAGGCTTTTGAGATGTGGCCCTATAGACGCAATTGAAATTGAAATTGCAAAAAAAAAAGGTTTTTAGATAGTAGAATGAAAATAGGCATATGGAAAGAGACCAAGAAGTGCCGCGGACAATCAAGACAAGAAATCTTAAATATCTCCTAAAAGTAAGTATGCATTATCTAAGCTTTTCTTTGCTGGTAGATTAGATAAAAAATTACAGTCTTTTTTGCGGACGTTGGAGAATTTTCCTCTCAAATGTGCAATACAATTATTGTCGCTATAATACATCCGGGAGAAAAAATCATAAACATTCTAGACATTTCCTGGGTTTTCACACATTAATTTATTCGACAGGACACCTAGTACATGATTACACAGCATTATAAAAAATGTTATATAAAATGAATAGAGGGCGTTCGCGGAAGACCTGTCATGATCAGATACTACTGTTGGAGGATGGCCCTGTTAAAAGCCTCAACCGTAAAGCATGGATGAGAGGATGTATGAATATAGCCGAAACAAAAGTGGTATGCCAAGATATCTATATCGATATAGATAACCTAACCTAAAAACTATAAGCGTCAGGATAGAGGCAGATGGAGAGGAATGTTGGAGGAGGCCAAGGCCCACAATGGGCTGTGGAGCCATAGATGATGATGAAGTTACTGCTATCAGAAAACCCAACGGACCACAGAGAAGACCTCCAAGAAGATGGGACAACAATATCGAGAAAGATACAAAAAAAAACATCCGGTTACAACTGGACCGTTTTGAACGAACGAGGACTGCCTTTGATCAGTATCAGCAGTGGCGAAAGCTACTAGACGACTAGACTTAGTTTCTCATTGGTCGTAGCCTCGTGATTATTATAATGTTGAAAGTACAGTTGAACAGCCTTAGTAACGTCACCAGGCAGAACATGAACCTCCCGTACGATAAACCAGTATCATGCCTACTGGACTACGGGAGCCACCAAGATTATTATATTTACAAGGAATGCAGAAACAGCCCTGATGATGGACCCTGCAATGGGATCCGAAACGTTGGCGAGAGAGGTCACATATACACGGCAGAATATCTCCCAGAAAACTATACACAGAAGATTCTGAACGGCCGTGAAATCCTAAGAACACCCTATATTACATCCCCCCTCTTGTCCATATTAGCCCCGCCCCGCAAACCTACCCCTTCCCACAACTCCACTCCTACACCAGACCCGACAAGTAGTCATTAGTCTCAATATTTAGTTTAGTTTATTACTGAGATGAAGCAGTAAGCGTCGAAAACGTTATAATTAAAACTTTTTTAATTAAAGTTTTATAGTGAGGAGAAAACAACTTTGGTATTTTTAATTTCTTAAAAATATATTACAATGAACATCCACAAAGTTTGTCACGATAATTTCGAAACATTATTTTATTTTATTATATTATATTTTAATTTAATACTTCACCTGTCAATGAGAGATTCCGTTACTATTAAAATTAAAATTAAATATCATCTCGGCTAAAATTGACAAAACCGGCCATCATTAAAATAAGTAACGAGGATTACGATAAGCAAATTAGCGTCCGATAAAAAAATAACGAAAATAATTTAATCGATAATGGGTTCCTCATAAAAACACCGATACGTTCATAAATAGTAATGGCTTCAGCGGAGGGTCTCTTAATAAACATTTCTAGGAAATCAAAGAAAACTGAATAAAGGCATGCAGTTACGTCGATTACGTAATACACTGCGATCATTAGTCTTTTTTACCGATTAATAAATTGTTTCACGGAATCCCCGGACGGATGTGATCACGCTGCGAATTACGCGTAAAAAATACACAATGGTCTAGCCGCCGGATATTGTGATCTCAAAAGTCAAATACTCATTTTAATTATATTGAATAACTCGCATTATTGTAATACCAATGATTGATGCAATCTCTTTTGCGAGATGGCGCGGTGGGTATGGATAGGTACCTAGTAGTGCCAGCTATTTTTATGGTCGGTGTTCCGGAATAGATCCAGTTAGAACTAGGATTATAGTACTCATTAAAATTATTACATCATTTTAATGAATACTACTATTTAATGATTACAAATTCAAAAAAAATAAATTATTCGCTTTCTCAACATTAAATTCAATTACGTTTCTGACGATTATGACAGTTCATGCAAAAAATATCACATCCTACCGTTATACAGACGTCGGGAAATAGGTGATTTGATGTACCTACTAAAAATTGTATCAGGCAACGTCGACTGTCCTGAACTATTAAATAGACTAAAATTCCATGTTCCCTGTAGATATCGTAGACACAACCCAGTCTTTCACATTGATTTTACCTCATCCAACTATAGTCGTAATTCATATTTCTTGAGGGTATGCGATTCAATTTTACTGATAAGATTATTGGATATTGATCTGTTCGAGTGCAGCCACAGAAGATTAAGAAAAATTTTGAGTGCTGAATTATTTTCCACGTAATAATTAAGTTTCTTTGTCTTTTGTTTAAATTTTTTATTCTTTCTTTCTATATAATTTTTAATATGCCTTAGTCATTCATAAATATTTATCATTACTGACATATTTCTAAATGTGGAGACCTGTAATTGGCCATCTATATTGTATCAATGTTTTCTATGCTTTTTTTTTTTTTTTTGTGCTGTTGGTCTTCCATAAACATTAAATATATAAAATAAAATAGTATCAATACTAAAATATTTTCCGTACATGTACACTACAGTAGGTAAGAAGGTTTGGATACTATGACATTTGAGTTGGGAGGATTTTGGCAGATAAAAGGTAAAACAGGTACAAAAAATGTGTAAGCAAAACGTTTGTCTTGAGGTGTTCTAGTTTCATGCTTAATTTATTTGTATAAAATTTCAATTTAGTCTCGGTCGGTATCACGTATGATTAGTCATCTTAATCTATTATATGATACTCGTAAACAACATTAAATTACGTACGACAAGGGTGGTTTGCAATTATTTGTTTTGATTATCTAAATCAAAATTATTGCACAACGTGTTATTAAAAACTGAGTCCATTACGCGATTGATTCTAATAACCGGTCATCGAATTAACGGCATCATCTGTTTGTATTACATAAAAATGTAAAATATCAATATTGCGTTGTCTCTGCGAACGTAAAAATAAGTATTAACAAAAACAAGCCTAAATGTAAACAACTCAATAATATGGCGCCAATGAATATTCACAAAAAGGTCACGGCTGAGGTCGTATCACAAAAATGCGGCTCAACATAAACCAAATCAGGTACAAGGTATCGCATACCTCTCCGTGACAACTAACCCTTACCGTACCACAATTCCCAAAAGGTTTCAAGTGCAAAAAGGAGCCCGAGAGGACGCACCCTTTCTCCAGACTTCAATATGTACGGAGAACATAATAATCCCGTTCTCAGGTTTTCACGGCCGTTTAGAATCTTCTGTGTACAGTTTTCTGGGATATTCTGCCTTGTATATGTGACGTTTCGGATCCCATTGCAGGGTCCATCACAGGGTACAGCAGGGTACATCAGCCCTGATGATGTACCCTGCTGTGATGTCTTCTCGTAATGTCGCTTTGGTGAAATTAAGACACTGTCATTTGCTCTAAACATTTTAAAGCTTTTGCTGGATATCGTGTTGAATTCATATAAAAAACTTTCCTACCTGACGGACGGCCGAAGGGATATTGATGATTATACCTGAAACAATAATAATAACAAATAAAATAACATTAATTGCAGAAATTAATTATAATTCACTTCACACTTCAGAACGGTAGGTTAATGCTAAGTTCAACATTCGTCATTTATATACAACATTAATCATTTATATTAGGTTCTTACATATGAAATTGACGTTTAGTATGGAAGGAACATAAAGCCGATTTTTTATTATTATAATATATTTATTTAATCAAAGTATGTACCATTGCTATCTATGCACTTTTGCCATCTCATAGGTAGTTCATCGATCCCTTTACTAAAAAAACCATTCGGACGGGAATCAATAAAATCTTTGATGGCGGTTTGGACTGCCCCATCGGAGTTGAATTTTTTCCTTTGCAAGAAGTTATCCAAATTTCGAAAAAAATGGTAATCTGTTGGGGCAAGGTCCGGAGAGTACGGTGGATGTCTTAGACATTCCAATTGAAGCTCCTCTAATTTGGTAGCCCTCTGTTGTGCAGTGTGTGGTCTAGCGTTATCATGAAGCAGCAGTGGCCTAGAGCGATTAATCAGCCTCGGTTGTTAAGCAGCTAGCTTTTCCATCATGGTTTGCAGTTGCTGACAATAGACATCTGCCGTAATCGTCTGGCCAGATTTAAGAAAGCTGTAGTGAACGACACCAGCACTAGTCCACCAAACGCTCACAAGTAACTTTTTTGGAGTCAATTTTCGCTTGGGGCATGGTTTGGCTGGTTCGGCAGGGTTCAGCCATTGCGATGAGCGCTTTCGATTATCGTACAGGATTCACTTTTCATCACAGGTAATGATTCGATTTAAAATCCCTTCATTATTGTGCCGGTAGAGTAATGCAACGCAGCAGTAAACGCGCGTTTGTTGATTTGCTTCACTCAATTCGTGAGGTACCCACCTTTCAAGCTTTTTCACCTTACCAATTTGCTTCAAGGGGATTAAAACAGTTTTATCACTAACACCGCAGCCTGCAGCTAACTCGGATGTGGTTTGCGATGGATCCGCTTCCACAATAGCCTTCAATTCTTCATTATCAACTTTGGTCTCCGGCCGTCCACGGGGCTTGTTCTGCAGGTCGAAATTTCCAGAACGAAAACGTTGGAACCAAAAACGCACTGTGTTTTCTTTTGCGGCACCATCGCCATACACATCATTAATCCTTCGAGCCGTTTCTGCAGCACTGGTGCCACGGTGGAACTCGTACTCGTAAATAACGCGATATTTCAAGTTTTTCATTTTGTAAACTGAGTGACGCAAAGAAAAAAACAATTGAGAAAAAAACAAATAAATTATAATTTTCAAAACACAAATACATGAGTAAATAGCTGTATAAATTTGGATTTGGAATTCCTAACCAAAGAGAAGATATTTTAGATCAAATTTGCCAGTACGGCAAAACGCCAATTTCATATGTAAGGACCTAATATAAAGGAACCAGTCCGCAAGTGCAGATCTTTTCTTGTCGCATCAATATTCTTACTATTCTCAAAATAATCTAAACGCTTGTGCTATGAGAAAAGAACTAACTTGATGATGTCCTGGAATGGGGCTCGAACCACCGATCATCAGATCACTAGGCGAGCGTCATGACCATTACACCAACAAGCTACTCAATGAACTTGAACCAGATTTTTTCTTCAATGTTTTAGCAATTTCATTTGTATAAGTTACTTTAATTAAAGTCAAACGATTCAAGGAATATAAGTCAGATAAAAAATGCACAGCTACATTAAAGTTCCTTATGACCAGAAGTATCGATATTTGGGCACTGATTTTACAACATTTTCAAATCATAATTTAGCAGGAATCGCAATACCTGTAAAAGCATTGTGGACACGCTCTTTTACACCCTGTATTAGGGGGGGGGGTAAGGTTTTTAACTTTTTGGGTCTTTTTTTTTGCTATTTATTGTTTCAAAATAACCTTTAACATTCACTAAAAACAACCCTTACCTTTTTTTGTACGAATTAACCTTACCCCCCCCCCCCCCTTAAAGTAAAGAACCTTGAATTGTAAATAATAATGCATGATTAACAAATAACAATTTGAATGTGAAAGAATTGTATCATTATAAATAATACGTCTGAAGCAATAGCAAATCATAATTTAGTAATGACTTCATTTTGTTAACTAGGCCAAAATATTAAAACGGAATATTTCGGGATTACTTTATATAAAATTGAATGTCTGTTTGTCTGTAAATACTTTGGCAGATCAGTAAATACTTTACCAATATCGACCCTAGTCCAAAACAATGGAACCCTCTAATCTTCCCACAGCTAACCCATACTCTCCCTCAATATTAATGTGTAGGTATTATATTATATAGAATTTAATATAACTTATTTTTCTCTTCGAACTTCGTAAATAACGTATTTTTTACAGCCAACCGTTAGATAATAATAATTTGATCATTTATATAGCGCCGTTTTCGTGAGTACTCACCTCAAGGTCGCTTCACACAAACAAAATATATTACAAAACAACTTACTGGCTAAAAGACTTATTTACTATTACTTGTTCTCGGGATGACATGCAAAAAATGGAATTAACGTTTAATATTATAATAGTTGGGAGCGCCAGAAAGAATCAGGTATTTTCGCGGAGTGCATACTAGGAGTGGAAAACATTAGGTTGTGTTGTAATGCTCTAATTCTACAGGTTTTTATAAGATTGTCTAAACAAGTGCGTCTTTAGATATTTTTTGAGCAGTGATAAGATGTCTGTTTGTCTCAGTTTATTAGACAGTTTATTCCATAACTTTGGTCCAGCCACCGCGAAAGCAATTTACTTCAACTAACCTACTTGTAATAGATGTTGATGCTGAGCGAACTGTTAGTTGTCATTTGAGGAAAATGGAATGCAGAAGTCAGTAATGTATTGAGGGGCCATGTTGTGAATAGCCTTGAATATTATGGAATTATTTATTTCTTTGCGGGATCGTAGGAGGGCACCATCCAGCGCCTTTGAACATTTTTAATATAATCAGAATCAATAACGGCTCGAAAAGAGAAATATTTCTTTTATTTTCCTATCATTATCATCATCAAGGTGACCGAAAGAACAAAATACCTAGGACACATAATTACCAATAACCTAATGGACGACGACGATATGGACAGGCAAAGACGAGCTCTCAGTGTGAAAGCGAATATGCTGTGTAGAAGGTTTCGTCTTTGTAGCACCGCTGTAAAAAGAACGCTCTTCCTTGCCTTCTGTGCAACGTTATATACATGTGAACTCTGGACAAATTATAAAAAGAGCAGCATAGAAAGACTTCGCATACAATATAACAACGCCTTTCGTATGATGTTTGGCCTTCCCAGCTTTTGCAGCGCTTCCGGTATGTTCACTGAGGGGCGTGTTCCCAACTTTGCAGCCCTCATAAGATCCGGGGTGGCAGGGATGAGGGAAAGGATATACAGCTCCGGAAATATCATTATCCTGGAAGCCCGCCTTACTTCGGCATCCAGCATCGATGCACACTGGAGAAAGATACTGGCCCCGCATAATTGACTATTACGATATTTTACGATATATTTCTTTTCATAATTTTAATACTTATAATACTTCTCCTCTATTTTTTTATGATTTTTTATTTCTCTTTTGTTTTATATAATATTTTTAATATGTGTACCTACTTTTATATGGAATGTGTGGGATTGCACGAACCTCCCCACATTCTGGAATAAAGTTATATTTATTTATTTATTTATTATTTATTTTTGTGAGTAGTGTGATCAACCTGTGAATCATTTTGTGTGAAAGCGTGACAAAGAGAAGTACAATTCTTCTCTTCAGATCCGAACAGAGATCATTGTGATCTGGGAGATCATCTTTTTCACTTGTAGCGACTCGGACCACATCCGATCAAAGGCGCCATCTTACCCATTTCAAACTCCAACTAAATCTGAATCCTCGGCAACGACGAGTACACCACGAACGCTCCAAAAGCGATTTGCAGAAAAACCGAACAATTACCAATAAAGGAAACGTACAAAATGGGAAACTTGCGCAATAATGCTCGCGGATAGAAAGTGAAGACGAAAGTGGTATCGAGCGGGAAGAGAAGCCCCTCAAGTTGACGGTCACCGCTGCGAGATGGGCATACAGATGACTTATTACGGCACCAAGTGCAGCGAGATGCAAGAGAGTGAACCTATTACGCAATCATAGCATCGCCATCCGAGAATCTAAAACATCCGCTGTGAATATGGTAAAACAACAAGCCGTTATGTACGGTGGCAATCGATTAAAAACGTGTGGAGTTATTCGAGTCACACTGCCAGAAAAATGCAACGAGGAATGTTAAATTAGGTGTCGTAAATCCAATCCAACTATTACATAACACACCAGTGAACCGCAAATACACACTCATCTGTAGTTTTTTTTTTTAATAAAATAACACATGCTGGAACATGACCATACTTTCGACATCAATTTATGTCTTAAAATTTTACAAAATAACAAAAATAATAGACAATTAGATAGTTTTGAAATTTTAGAAATAAGAAAAAATATCAACCTCAATAATAATATAATAAACAGTCAAATTCAATTCCCAAACAACCCCATACTTAACATTTTTCCAATTATAAATAAATAAAAAAACAAAGTTGACAATCCCTTAATTATTCCCTAACAACACCCCTCCCTCCCCTTTCTATTTACTCCGGTAGTCTCCACTCCACTAGTTAACTATATAATGATCATTTAATTTTAGTATACATTGTATCCTCCTGAGGTAGGGAACTTCATTCCCGAAACTTGTAGAGGTGTTTATTCATCTTGAATAAAGAAAAGAAATATTTAGTGGTGTATACCAAGTGGTGTTTTATTTAATTATTAAATAACACTTTGATTGACACACTTTATTGAATAAATAACAACTAGTTTCGGCTCACAGCTGAGCCTTCATCAGGGTTGGATATATGTACATATTCAACCCTGTATAGTACAGTATATATTCAACCCTGTACTGTACACTATATATTAGAGGCGTGCAGTGGGAACATTGAAGCATATGACATTTACGTAGGCATATACATATTTAATAATAAAATCGAATCAAAATATGTATCTTGCGATGTTTCAACCTCAATATTTATATTATTATTGAGATTTTAATACATCGTAATATTCTGCCACATAAGTATTTTATTTCAAGTATTCACTTCATACGCCTGATATATCAAAACAATGGCGCTTTTACCCCACAAACTTCTTTTTAACTTAATCTGTTTTTTGTTGTTCAATCGCTAGTTTATTCATAAAATCAGAAAAAAAATTAACACATAAACGACGTCCTAAGACGGGTTTTAAATGCTAGTAAACAAAAACCTCGCAAAAAAACTAACCTTGTTTACAATCCACGGAAGGTCATAGAAAAAAGAGTGAAACATCCCAAAAAATGAGCGAATAAAATCTAACCGCAATATTGAGAATCCGAAGAACCGAAGCGTGTACGCACGACTTGTAAAAAAATTAACCCAACGTACGACAATGCACATTTATTGGAGGCAAACCCGTTTCACCATCTGTCTGCCGCGAGACGACCGGCGGTGACGCTGACGGGCAGCAGGCGGGCGGGGTGACCCGGGCCCGCGAGGAATTCGACTCTTCCCGCGGCCGGCGTGAGGTCGACCGGTCCCCGGTTATTTTTATCGGCTGCAGACTTCGACCGGGCGGATCCGCTCACCAGTCGGTAAAGGCCTGACGTATCGGTCAGTTCGTGGTGCGATACAATTTATTCACACATACCCTACTTGCGGAGAATGCTGTGCAAATGCCACACCGCATCGTAAGGGCTAAATATGTCAATAGCAATCAGCAAAACAGTTTAACAATATCAAAACAAGGTGTAAGCTGACTATTGATAATGAGCCTGTGGAACAAGTCATGAGCTTCGGATATTTAGGTGCAGAAATCTGTAGCCATAGCGATTCCGTATACCGAAGTCCGAGAGCAAGTTAACAAAGCATCCACTGTATCAGGGTGTCTCAAGAATTTGGTCTGGAAAAACTAAAATATGCATATTGAAATTAAGGTCAAGATATACAAGACATTTATGCGATCTATTATGACATACGCTGTAGAGGACTCCTCAGAACATCTGAAGTGAAGGTGCTGAAATCCATTACTGGAAAAACTCTACGTGATCGTGTCCGAAATGCAGACGTAAGGAAAACCTGCAAAATAGACGACATAGCACGATGGAATAGATCCAGAAGGAGTAGAGTAGAGATCACGTAGCCAAAATGGACAGTGAGACTCGTGCATACAGCAGCGAATGATATCCTCTCTGGACGACGCCCACTGAGACCACCAAAAAGATGAAGGGACAGCTTGACAGCCATCCCAGGAGGCGTAGTTTTCTGTATCACAGATCAACAGATCTACTAAAAGAATAAGAAGAAGAAAGAAAATAAGCTAGTCTCCTTGGTATGCAAAAACTTCTCCCATATGCCCCGCCAGAAGACACAAACTGGGCCATGTCAGTAGAGTAGAGAGATACACAAACCAGGGGAATGTTGAGTTTGGCAAAAGAAAGTCTGAATAAGATTTATTTATTTATATATTTTATTTTTAATGATACAATACAGTTCGTGCTAAAAATCTTTTCAGGTTAAAAACGAATAATCACAAAAACAAGCACCGCACAATATCAAAACTTAAAATAATTAATAATTTGTGTGTATATAAACATAGCATGTCGCAAAATGCATCGTGAACGCTGTGTCTGTTTATGAATATGGAAGGTGGATGTAGGATTTGAGAAGTGGACTTGACGCGAAGGGTAGGCGGGTGCATTATTGTGATTGATCCGCTAACTTGTCGCTTCGGCGAACACTCTCTTCAGGTCTAAACCCTCGGTCGAAATTCAATGTACCGATCTTATACCTCATTCGCAAGTTCGGACTGTGATACGATGATATCTATATGATAATTATAATTTCCTCATCCTTGCACCACAGAGACAGCGAAGAGGTTTTGTGTGGTCGCCTCGCCGCGCCACTTACACATCGTCATCGACGCAGCGAGGATGACCGCTTTAGCATTATGCCGAACTGGGTGGCGTAATGTATGTAGGGCCGATATGGGAGCTATTGCTCATAAAACGGCCCTGGGTATGCGGTGGGTCCCTCTTCACTGACGATGATCCTGCATGGCAAAACTCAGTCTTGGTCTTTGAAGCAATTACACCACTCTTAATCCATAATATGCTCATAGCATCGTTCCCAAAATGCTATGTTTCGTATCGTAAGACCGGTAATACGCGGCCGCCCGTGTAGTCCAGCGAGCATGAAACCGACTGCTCGTAGCGGGGGTTCCGGGTTCGATTCCTGATGAGGTCACATAACACCTATGTAATTTTCTGTCCGAGTATTATTGTAATGTGTTTCTCTGCAGTAATTGGAGCTCTTGGCCCGTTGTAGCATTACAAATTAAAATAAATACACGAGACGGTGTTCAAACAACGATGCAAATGGACGTTTCGCACGGAGTGTTATTGGTCGATTCTAGTGTATGGAGAATGAAGGCTCGCCGCAGGTGGTTTCATCGCATCATCGTTTCCGGAATCAGGAAGCAATTATTGCAGCAATTGCACCGCAAAGAAGCAGGTACAGCTTTCTGTTGATGGCTTCAATGCCAAAATAATTGAGAAATGATTTACGACATATTCCAATTACTGTCAATTACAAAAAATTACCTCATACTAATAGAACAGTGGATTGATCTCCTGGTTCAATCCGCTGTCGGTGTAGCTCCGAAATTACACAACCATTATCAGTTTACTCCACACGCCGTCTATCGTCACATTAAGTCTCCTAAGTTTTTTTTTGGTTCGAATGGTTGACAGGCGGCGTTGGGGTATACCAATTTATACTTTTTCTGGGGGGATAAATCCAACACCACCTAGACACCTAAATCTCTATAAAATAAGTCTATGGATAAAATTTTACATAATAGTTTGATAAATAATAATGACACAGTCATTTATTATATTTGGCTGAGTTTTAGCATTTTTGTCACTTCTATTTTGAAATTGTTAGCAGTTAAACAATTGTTTAGTAGTCAAATGTGGTAAATCGTATAATTTTAAATTTTATTTATTTTTTGTTTATTTACGTTTGTTAATACAAGTTACTAATAACTGCCACACTAGGTAAAAACCTGCTCTGTGGCAGTTATTCTCATATGATATTTATGTAATATTAACAAATGACAATTAAAGAAAGTATAAACGTAAAGAAGTAACCCATAAAAACCAAGTTTTACAATACTCCTTTTCTCATTTTCGGGTTTCGCGTCTACCATATGCGTTGAAATATCCATACCACTTGTATGAAAAAAACATTAAAAATTTGAAAAATCCAAAATTATACTATAATTATTAAAAAAAAATTAACAAAAATTTGACAGATCTTCTTGATCGTCGCCATGAGTCTGCCTTTTTTCAAAGTTTCAGCTCGATTGAATCACGGGAAAAAGGTTAAAAATCGATCCAAAGTTTTTTCGACGGCAGGCCGGCAAGCAAGCAAGCAGACGCCACGAGTTAATATAAAGGGAGTAAGAATGAAAATAGATCAATAATAATAAAGTAAATCATAGGAATACCTAAATTACATTCCACATTCCGTTACAAATTAGTAATGATTGTGCTGCTTTTGTTTTGGCTTGAGTTATGTGATAGTTTTGAGCCTTTCTAGTGCAGTGTTGATGATTTTCCTGTATTTTGTGTCTCCATGTTATATTTCGCCATTTGCAAGCTTGTGAATGTGTTTTAGTGTTTCGATTTTATCAACGTTTAATTGCTGTGTTATTCGGTAAACTGTTTCAGTTGATGTCAGGTATTTCAAACTGTAGACCATTTTCAGTATTTTATTTGTTTTCTTAGATTTGTCTTATTTCCGGTTCCCAGAAAGGTATCATATATCCTATTCTAATCTTAAAGTATGCCTCGTACATCAGAATTTTTATGGTCATCGGTGTGATTTCGTGTAATTTGAGGAATAGGCTAGTCGGTTTAGTAGTAGAGTCAATTAATTTATCTATATGAATTGTCTTAAAACGCTTCAATAATAATAATAATAATATTTGGATAACTTATATAGCGCCGTTTTCGCGAATACTCACCTCAAGGGCGCTTTACACAGAAAAATTATTATGTTACAAAACAACTTACTGCTAGAAAAGAAAAAACTTATTTACTATTACTTATTCACTAGGTGGCATACAAGAAATAGAATTAAAATTGAGTACTATAATAGTTCGGAGTGCCTGAAAGAATTAGATGTTTTCGCGGAGTGCACAATAGGAGTGGAAAACATTAGCTAGCGTTGTTGTGGTTAGATTCTATAGGTTTTCATAAGATTGTCTAAAAAAATGCGTCTTAAGTTGTTTTTTTATGCTAATAATGCTGTTAATTAACTAACTTACGCTGGTGACAACACGGCTACAATTATTTAAGTATTCTATATTATGTATAATATTATATCTTATATGACTTCACGTTATTATTTTTATATAATGTTATTGATATAAATATAATAACGTGACCCAAATACAAAACTTTGTCACAGACGACAGTCTAGAAAATTAGCGAGGACAAGGCTGAATAACTATCAGAGATGACACCCACTTCATTCCATACAAACAAATATTTTTTATCTAAATGCGTAATCTAAATTGACAATTTATTTCTCTTACATGAAATTTGATTATATTGTTATTATTGCGGTTCACCTCTCGTGTAGAAATTTGTAAATAAACTTTCATCGTATTCAATCTTCACACTGGCATTGATGAGTTTAGTGACCACCTTTTTACTTTGCCATTTATAAAGCTCCGACGTATTTCGCTTTGAAACCTCTCACATAGCATATACAGGGTTATTTGTAAAACATTAATAACCTCGCAGGACTATAATATTCCTGCCTTGATTATGAGTCGAAAATGTTCAAGCTATCATGACCTAACATCAATAGTTGTGGAGATAAGCGACATCAAAATTTGCATTTTTTTTTATCAATATTTCTGGCTTATTTTTTGTAAAATGCTTTACTATTATTACAGGCTTGCTACGGATTATCATATATTTATATGCATTATGCGTGAATGTATCAAGCAATTAAATGTCGATAATGAAATTACAGATTTTTTAGCCAAATAATATTGCAATGTGCTGTGTGTAGTTTTCTGGGATATTCTGCCGTGTATATCAGATACACACGGCAGAATATCCCAGAAAACTATACACAAGATTCTGAACGACCGTGGAAACGTGAGAACACTTTCAACATTGCAATCTGACTGAAGATGGGTTCGACATCACTGAAACAACGACCGATCCCGTCACGCACGAGATTTACAAACCGAGGCCCGACAGATGTCACCGGCGAGACGCGGCGCGCTCCTTGCCCGGGCGAGGCTGCGCCGATTCGGAGAAGCGGTCCCCGAGCAACCTTGCAAGGCCGCCGGCCGGGTCAGCAGCTCGCGGAGACGTCCGCGCGGTCACGTGAACGCATCACCGCGAGAGATTCCAAAGAGCGCGGCCGGCAGATGTGCGGATTCATCTCGCTCTCGGACCACCTGAACTCGCACGGAGGAAAAATCGTCGGGAGAGTTTTGTTCATTCAATTTCGAACAGAAAATGTTCTGAATATTTTGAGTATGTCCAAATTTTTCAGAACAGTACTTGATTTTGTCTCAGGGACATCATTAATCAATCAATATAATTATATTACAGATGTCTCATAGAAACAAAGCTGTATTTTTATGGGAAAGTAGGTATAGAAGCCTTTTGGGTGTACATAGGGCTTACGACCTATCGTACGGCTGGCTTAAGAGGTCACTTTACACAATCTAACGTTCGCCATTTCCACCCATGATAGGATAATACCATGTCTACAATTTTTTGGAAGTTATATATAATTAAATTATGCGCCACGTTTCACATATGAGTTGCAAAGATCCTCAGCGCGGCCGGCACCAATGCATTTTCATTCCCCTTAAATGACCACAGATGTCGCTAACGAGACATCTATTTTTTTACACTTTGGGCGAAATGTCGAAAAAGCTGCGGAGATAAGCGACATCAATTTTTTTTTTTTTTAATATTTCTTTTTTTAATTTATAATGAATATTAAAAATTCATTCCCTTTAATACGACTCAAATAAAATATTGCTAACTCGCAAAAAATTTTGATTAAAATTTTTGTATAGTTAAAAAAGCATAAAAAGTGATTCAATAACATTTCATAGCAAACGATAGATTAACTGTCTTGTGTAGAATGGTGGTGAAACTTTTCTCCTCACATCCGCTAAAAGGGCCAGGTCATCAAAAACTCAAGCTCGACCCTTACCTGACTTGTCATCAAAAGGATTAACAGACTTGAAGCAAACAAACCACTCCTGGCATGCCCTTTCGTAAAATAATAACTGCATACAAATTTGCATTGCATTCAATAAATTTAAAAATAGGCGAATTCATTCGAAATTGGTTTCACCAATGTGTACATATATACATACCACTTTCAAGATAAAAGGATAAAAATGTTAACGGCATACGTGTGAATGCGCATTAACGTGCTAACATTTTAAAGTTGTGAATATTTTGGGTATTTCCCTTTTTAAATAACATGTTTACGCTACTTAGACCGATCCGTGGAGTGTGACAGGGCATTATGTTCATCGCGTTTTGGTCACGTTGCATAAAAATAATTATATGCAGGTACCTGACCTGCATATAATTATTTTTACGTAACAAGTCTAGAATCATCGATTGCTATCCACTCCCGACTGAGAAATAAAATGCTGAAGATCATTTTTCACTTTCGTCTTTTCAAAAATCAATCGCGATTCGGCACTCTCGATTATTCGGGACGGATAATTCAAAAAATTTCAATTGTCGTTTTTTATGATGCGCCCGCTCGCTTTTGAAATAAGGGAGATACCATAACCCGCGCGGTTCTATTTTAACCATTTTGTACCCGTTTGACCCCTCCCCCTACCGCCGAGGGGTACGTAATTTTTTCCTATTAATTCCAGAAGACATCTTGCGCTGTTTTCTCTTACCAAAACTATTTTTAAATTGTCGACGATGCGCAAATCTATCTGCGCAGATTTATGGATCGCATATTCTGTACCATTTTAACTGTGCCAAATAAAATAAGTGAAAGAATTACGTTGCTGTACTCCCTCCCCCCCTCCCCTCACGGAGCCCAGCGTAACATTCTTGATCCGGCGAGTAGGCAAAACGTTATAATAACGAACCTGATTTTTTACTTAACGGGCAGTGCTATACACTCGTATTAATGATGGCCAGACGCTTTGAAACTCAATAAATAATCGTATAATTTGCGTTACAGTAACAAATCTGAAATTTATATATTTTATTCGGGCCACTATTTAACAATATTGCCTGATACCTTATATTTTAGTGGTTTACTTAAACATTACCTGTAGCTAGGGTCTTCAACTATTTTTACAAGAAATAAAGTATATTTAGGTCTGAGAAGAATATTAAACAGTATTTTAGCAAAATGAACAGTATTTTATTTATTGAATGTTTTAAATACATATTTTTTAGAGCTTCTCGCACAACTTATTAATTTACACTCTTTTTTAAAAACTTCATACGCCTCACCACAATTATAACTAAAATTAAAATAAATGAGGAGCTCATTTTTTATTAAATTAATAGTTGCTCTATTTCTATCCTCCCGCCACTTTGCATTCATTACTGAAAAAATTATTTCAGTAAATGCTGAGGTGGCGGGAACAGAAAGTAGATATGAAACAATTTTAGTAATATTTTTAATTTCTTCGGAGGTGTTTACTAATAAATGGCTCCACTTTTGGCCAGTACCCATTTCAAGAAAATCTTTGTCTTCTGATTCGTTCTGAAACTCCATTATTGTGATTTGTTTGTGGCTGCGCTGCACTGAACGCCCTCTTGTGTAAGCGTCTAAGTCTGAAAATTATAGTGTTACGCATTTTGATGCTGAAAACAGTATTTTGTATACTTTATTTTTGTTCCACAGTAAAAAGTATAATGTAGTGAAAAACAGTATGATACTGTTAAAAACAGTATAGTTGGCAACCCTACCTGTAGCACATGTTATTTGCCAAAATTCCCCTCACTCAAATGTCATAATATCCAAAGCTTCTTAACTACTATAGTTTGAGACTGTAACGTCTGATATGTATGTAGGTATGCCGGTCACGTCGGACGTGTTACCGAAAATCTCAGCGCCGCGCCGGGACAAGAGTGAAGTAAAGTGGTACAAACAAGAGTACCGTACGCGCCGCAAAACCGCCACGGAATAATTAGAATTTCACATTAAGATTCGACCTTGTGCGGCAATAAAGCTGTCTCCCGATGACTAAATAATATTACCAGGAATGCCGTAAAACCGAACACGGTCCTCATTTGAATATGCTAATCATTCGGTCAATACGTCCGTCCCCGCTTTCTGAACGCTTCGAACGCCTGTCCACCAGCTGACGCGGTTACTTCGTGATTTTCCCGTTGGCAACAGTCTTAGCGGATGATGTCCCAGCGGCGGATGACGGCCCGCTGATGGCGCTAGCTGCGTCTGATGTGTCGGCGTACGAATTGTGACCGGTCGGTGCACGGGCAACGACTAGAGCCTCCAAATATTCGTGGATTCCAACTATTGGAATATCGAATAGTTAATGATAATATATTCGTAAATTTTTTAAGGAATAATTTACTTCGGATGATAAATACATTCTATATATTTTTAAAAAAACACAATAATTATAGTATGTTATAAAAAAATAACAAGAAATATATTGAAAAAATATCTCGATAACTGACAAAATTTTAGATATGTTGATATTACCTACTTCATATCTCACACCCCACGTGCAAGTTTTTTGAAAATTATTTTGTATGTAACTTCTTGTTTGTCGGCTCAAATATTTATGAAAGCCGACAAAACAAAATGTTTTAAACGTAAGTGCCTATTGTAATAAAACTATATAGATAAGAATGACTTTAAAAAAAGGCAAATGCAAAAGACTTCATTATACAGCCCATAGCGGTATATCTGAAATGACTTTCATCGCTTGCAAATGACTTTCAGGGTTCGTAAACCTTTGTTTCGTTTGGAAAAATATTAAAAATCTTATAACATAAATATGAGCGAATTCTTTACGAATACTTTTTGAAGTATTCGAATAACGAATGCTTAAAAACAGGCGAATATATTCGAGGTTCGATATTCGGATTGGAGGCTCTAGCAACGACATCCAATTCACCATAGGAATAAGGACATACAGTGTTATGTATTATATCTAACGCTAGTATTTAAGGGGTTCGAAGTTCGAATAGAGATGGCAAGAAGTGCGTTTCCCAGAATGAGCTCGTTATTTCTAACCGTGACCTAAGCCTGTGCCGCCTGAGGGCCCGGTTGCTTCAAGTTGGATCAAAGTAAAAGTTCGTTTAAAGCGTAGATTTTTGCGTTCTCCGCCAATCAAACGATCCGTTTCCGGCATCAAACGAACTTTTATTTTAATCCATCTTGAAACAACCGGGCCTAAGACACTCAGTGATCTGAAATTATAAGCTCCGTACATTTTAATGTTCCACGGATTCGAGCAAGAGCACCACACTTTCTTATATGGATCATCCGAGAAAAAACTACGGCAAAAACCCCATAATTAACCGTGTCCTTGATGAATTGAGTTTTGCAGCTTTCTCGACATTTTTTGCTTAAGCTTTAAGCAGTTTTCTAACTCTGTTAGGGGTAAACTTGCGAGGTGACAAATTTCACTCACACATTCGCGCGGGCATGTACATACATACGAACAAACTCACGCATAGGCACACACACATTTGTATTTAATGAAAATCAGCAAAAGTATCTTATGCACAACAATCGCAAAACTGGTCCGTAAATTTGCGATCTTCATGTTACTATGTATCAATAATTGTTACCACTTCTATTTTGTTTGCTTGTTCAACATGTGCACTACACTGAACGCACTGCATTCATTCACACAACGAATAAATGCACGTTGCTGGAGCAGGCCAAATAACTTGTAATTGGAATATTGGGTCGGGTGTGTAATAAGTTAATGTTTTTATATTTATTTTGTACCTGGTTATTGTTGCATTAAAAATAAAATGAATGTGTTTAAAATATATTTGAGGGGGGAAATACTCCCACTGTATCCCAGTTCCCTCGCCTAAAGATGTTTATTTCAACTCTGTACAGTTTTATATTCTACGGTATACTAGTTTTAGATATTTAATTTCTTAAAAGCACCGGGAAAAGTTGCATCTCAGTCACGGCAGAAGAGCTCCATTTTTTATTTTATAATAACATAATTTAATATGTACCATAGTAATAATAAAAGTAATAATTAATCAACTCCTTGCACTTGCACTCCTTGACTTAATTAATTTTAGGCTCCCGGGGTTAATGAAGCCTTAATACTAATAATAAATATAAATAATTATTCATATTTATTATTAGTCAATGAAAAAATTTCATGTTTAAGGTTGCCTCACACACGACTGTTTAGTCATACGCAAGTATTTAAAATTGTTTGTGAACTTATCGATATGATTCATTCCGTATTACGAAGACTAGAGAGTTCCACGCTTTCGGACCTGCCACTTGAAATTTCATTCAATTTAATTTTCTGGCAATGGCTGATCGATTCTACAACCCTGTGTGCGGCTGAAGTAAAAGCTAACTTGATTGCTTGGCATCTAAAAAGTTGTCCAAGATGTGCTCTCTAGAAGATACAGAGACGCTATATTATTATGTAATGGTATGTACATGAACTGTCAGGTCCGTGTAAGTAAGGCATATGACCAAATATCAGGATTCAAGTGTAATGCAGTAAGAATCTCCCTTAATGAATACCGTTGTAGGAAATGAAAGGAAGGTTTCGTTTAGTTCACCTTTGCTTAGATTCGAGTCAACCTTTATCGCGCTACTATTTGGGATGACAAAGATGACCGACTGAGCGATGTGCAAGTACCTGGCAGATGGTGCACAGAAGTGCATGAACTGAGAGCAGAAGACGTCAGAGGGCGCGTGAAAAATATGTTTACAACGTGAAGAGGCGAAAATAGAAAACAAACAAACAGAAAACAACATCTTAATTGAAATTTTATCTGTTATAAATAAAATATATATTTTAGGAAACGCATCAAAAGGACACATCAACATGTTTACGCTTACTATTTTATAGACTCAAAACATTAGGATGTCATGATAAATT
This sequence comes from Agrypnia vestita, assembly GCA_016648135.1. Classification (NCBI taxonomy): domain Eukaryota; kingdom Metazoa; phylum Arthropoda; class Insecta; order Trichoptera; family Phryganeidae; genus Agrypnia; species Agrypnia vestita. The sequence goes on from JADDOH010007494.1 coordinate 67,917, forward strand.
ATCCTGTATGCAAATATGTGCAGCTTTTTTTTTAAATGGCCGATCACCGACATATGCGTATTGCACTACGTTACAAACATAACAATATGTTTTACATTTTGCTCTTGGACTTTTTTGCATTATTTGAACTGAGTGCATTCTGGGACGCGGTACAACTTAACCCCAAAAATCTTATTTTAAAACTATTTAATAATTATTAATAATATTGAGCTGCTATTTCTTATGATCTTCAAAAAATCCCAAAGAATATAACACACAAAGAAAAGAAAATAATAATGTGTAATAAAGACAGTCAAAAGTAGAAATGCTTGCACGGCTTCTGTCAGCCGGACGCTTGTGAATAGTGAGACGTCAAAATACTACGGTTTCTTATACAATGACGAAAAATGTATTAGAATCTTGTTCGCATTATGTAAGAAATATAATTAAAAATATTATAGAACGTTTTCAAACCATTATACTTCGTTAAACCTTTTTTTTCCAATTTGACTGGGGTTACTTTGCTACCACACTCCGGTCCCCGATACTATTTTCAATCTTCCTGTGCGCGAAGGTTAAAGAAATATATATTACTCTTATATAACTACTACTTTATTTCTACTTCCTATGACCTGTTTTGCTTTGTTAAATTTAATATTTTTATTTATTTATTTCTGTCACAACTTTTATCTTTTATTTTGTACTAGGTACTTTTGAATACTATGTTTTATTAAATACTTTCTTTATTTGGTCCATACTGTCATTTCTGTTATACTCTGAATTAACCACTTCCTTTTCTATGTCGTGGATCTCTATTATTAGTCTATCAACTATTCATTACATCATGTCATCTTAACAATTACACCGGATTCCTTGAGTAAATCAACAAAATAAAAAATTACTGTTTTTCCTTCTTCAACCCTAATCTCACTCACCTACCTTCCCCTTTTGCTCGATTTTGGTTTATTTTGTAATTTGCTTAATTATATCTGTTATTGGTATTACCAATTGTTCATCACTTCTTGCCATTTTTAAGTATTGTAACTCTTCACAAATAAATGACTATACTTTGTAAATTCAGCAGCGCTGGAGACAATGAGAGGAGACCCACCGCTTACTCAGGAGCATTTTAAGAGCAAAAGTTTCCACATCGGTCCTGCACATTCACCGCCAGGTTGTCATTGTTCAAAACGGTGGAATTCTTTAATAAATGGTATAAAGAAAGGTGTAAAGAGTAGGACATAAAAAAATTACAATAAAAATGTATAGGCGCTGGAGACAATATATAGTACAATGAAGTAGACAATGACGCAGTTTTAAAATCAATCTGATTTTAAAACTGCGTCATTTTTTGACATATTTCATTTTTATTTTTATAAAGTAATTGAATAGTTTTTAATAAAAAAAGTTAACTTTTAAATAGTGGTTGAAGACTCGAAGTGCGTAAAGTAGTAAATACAATATATATATTGTATAAAATCATCTTACAATACATTTTTAAAATCGTCACATGAATAAAAAGCGTTTTAAAATCATCAAATACGTAAAAATTTCTTTCAAATTTCAAAAACTGTAACATAATTAATATTGAACATTTCTTTTTTAGTAGTTTATCATCATAAATTCGTAAGCAAACATATTTTGCGTACATATAAATATTCAGTAACTATTGAAATTTTCAGACAAAAAAGAACATGAAATCGAATTTTTGCCGCGGCCTGTCGATTAATGCTTATATTTTTCTTAATTATTTGTGAATAATGATTAGTTTATTAGTTTTATATAAGAACAAAGGTTCAATCTAAGTTATCGTCCTAAAAAAATGTAGCCTAGATTCTAGTATACACTTTCTGATACAAATGAATAATAAAAACCACATTTTCGAAAGATTCATTTGCCGTGAATGTTCAGCCTTAATGTTGATGCTAAGATGAAGGTAAGATGCTTTTAAGATTAAAGCAGCAATTCAGATTCAGTGGATTGATTTAAAAGGCATGTATTTGACTTTTTAAGATCACGAGTCGTTTGCCGTCGGATGAGAAACAAGCTTTTTCAAATGTGTTTTTCCCAATAAAAAAAAATAAACATTTTTATATGACCCAGATAGGATGAATTAATCTTGTCAAAAGATCCGCATCTTTGAAAAAAGTTACAAAAAAACCTATAAATACAGGTATACAGAAAAAAATATCGAATAAACACGAGGCAGAACACGATTGTCGAATCAGTCGGTGATAACACGCGTATGGAATGCAACGACTAATTAGAATGAAGCTTGGAAAAAAATATACAACTGGCTAATAAAACGCCAATAATAAATGGCAAAAATTCCAGTACTGGCGTAATTTCCAGTGGCGCGTTCCGCCAACAATTCTAGACGTAATCCGCGGACTTTTAATTTCAACATTTTCTGTATATGTGGGGTATAAAAGCAAAGGCAGCAACATCAAAAAAAAAATTTAATGCATTCATGAAGGATTACTAATTTATAATATACTGAATTTGAGATTTTTTTTATTTAATTTATTTAATATATGGTACAAATACAATTCATATATATTTACATATCAAATTGTCATTTTTTTTTTAAATACTTTAAAGTCATGTAGACCTCATCAGTGAAGAGAAGCCTCGAGTCTGATGAGGGAGCTACAGTTCTTATTATTATATATAGGAACATATGCGAGTATTTTGAAAAAAGCTGTAGAATTAAGGCGATCGTCTAGCAGAATGAGCAAATTTCATTACTTTTTCTTATATCTTCTCTTGCGTTTTTTATCACATTTTTGTATGAAAATATCTCATTTTAAAATTTATTCAGCAGGTTACATATATTTTAAATACGAATATCTTATTAAATTGTCACAAACTAAATTATATAATTGATTAATAAATTATCAAACCTTCGATGTTTTAAAAATGAAGAAAATTGCTCCACTTTGTGGGCCATTTATGACTGAACGGCCTGTTGAGATGTATTTTTTATTCAATAATATTATACAGTAAACGTTTATCTTAAATTTGTTACAATTATTGCAAAATCGGTTAATACGTTTACATGCAATTTATGTTTTAAAAAATACTACTTTTTAAAATTATTTTATTTTTTTGTTGGTTTTTTCAACTCTTTTTACATGGTTGATAACTTTTTTACTTCAATAGTCAAAAGAATAGATATTATAATTTTGTAATAAAAACAAAAAAAAACAAAATCTCTGTCGATATTCCTGATTTTAGATATCTAATCAAGACGCAAGGTTTTTTGTGACACAATACGCAGTGCCTTGATTAAATAGCTAAAATCTGAAATCGAGAATAATTTTTCGTTTTTTTTTTGTTTTTATTATTAAATTATAATATCTATTATTTTGACTGTTGAAATAAAAAAGTTGTTAACCATGTAAAAAGAGTTGAAAAAACCCACAAAAAATAAAATATTTTTAAAAAACAGTATTATTTAAAACATAAATTGCATGTAAACGTATTAACAGATTTTGCTATAATTGTAATAAATTGAAGATAATTGTTTACAAAGACATCTCAACAGGCCGTTCAGTCATAAAAGACCCACAAAGTGGAGCAATTTTCTTCATTTTTAAAACATCGAAGGTTTTGTAATTTATTAATCAATTATATAACTTAGTCTGTGAAATTTTAACAAAATATACGTATTTAAAATAAACGTAATCTGATGAATAAATTTTAAAATGAGATATTTTCATACAAAAATGTGATAAAAAACGCAAGAGAAGATATGAGAAAAAATGGTGAAATTTGCTCATTCTGCTAGACGATCGCCTTAAATGATTTATGAATTTAAGTTTGATTTTAGGATTTTATAGGAGACATATCCTATAAATTTAAAGGAAACGTGATTTTGGAAGAGACATAAAATCTAGAATTCAGTACATTTTTAATTAGTAATCCTCGGCGACTGCATTCAAAACATTTCAATGCTGTTCCTATTTTACTTCTTTGCGCGCATCAAATTTGTTTCTTGAATCTGTTTATAAGTCTTACTGAACTGAACATTTTCCTACTGAAGCCGCATTATATTCAACCTATCTTTACATCTGCTAGATTCGTGTAGTTGGCGAGTAATTTTTTGGTACTGCAGGGTATTTCTTCCAAAGGTCTTATTTTAGCAATATTGAATCCTTGGGCCGGTTTTAGAAAATAGATTTTGGCTTAGGTATATTAACAACAATGCGCTCGATATGCGCTAAGCGACTCAAATAGATAGGTTGGGCCTAGTGGAGGGGTAAACCGAACATCCAATACCGAAGTATCTCAGCTGAAGACTGACAATCAAAAAGTAGACATTACTTAAAAATTATCAAAAATAAATAAATGACACAGGGGGCTCATGATTTGTAAATTCTGACAATGTAATTTTTGCGGAATTATTCAGCACAAAATTAAGACAAAAATATTAAAATAAAACACAAATCCCTTAGTTTAGTATAACACCCCACAAATAAATAATCTAGAAATACTTGAAATTGGGAAAAGTGTTAATATTAATTCAAATATAATAAATAATCAGACAAAATTTGTGCACAACCCACTATTGAATATTTTTCCACTTAAGATTCCATCCCCTTCAGATGACATTCCATAATTAACACCTCCGACCCCCCCCCCCCCCCCCCTTCACCGACACCTTCATCGTAACACACTTACGTGGTTTATCTTTTTCAATTTTAGTACACAAACAATCCTGAAGAAGAGAACATCTCGAAACATGTAGATTTTATATAAAGTGATTTGTGATTTATTTTAATAATAATTTTACCAGTAAGTTCAAACCTTCATTCAGAAGAAAAAATATTCTTCGAACAAAAATATTTGGTAGAAATAACAATATTAATCAGAAAAATCGGTTACCAGAAAAAAATACGTATCACGAAAAATATATTAGTTACACTTTCAATTTCTGATATAGAGGTTGTTTTACCAATCTATTCATGAATTATCACCAAATTTTTAACTGAATTTATTTCATTACCCTTTCACATGTTTGTTTTAATTACCGAGGAACTACGATCTGAAAAAACAACCCATCACAAATAAAATGTGAATTCATTAAGTGAACAATCCCACCACCTGCTTGGCATGTGGAACACCTGTACACCAGCCATTTTTTGTGTAGTTTTTGTTGATCTTGATCACATGTCTGCAAGGTCGAAATGCTCGAAATCCCGAAGCTCGCGGCATTCAAAAGTGTTAAATGTAGATCGACCCGAAAGATAGAACCTTCAAAGAAAAGCGCCACGGAGCAGACAGACGGCGTTCTCGTATTTAAAATTACGAGACTAGCTTTTTAAACTAATGCAGTAATGTTACGAAGAGGTCTTCTGCGAGAAGAAAAGCTTCAACTCACCTGACAACCTTGCTAGATTTTACAAAATAACTTAAGGTAAGTATTTAAAAACACCTGCATTTAGCTTCACTTGTCTGCCTTTCCGTCTCCAAATTTAATAACCGAAATAACATTAAATAATAGAATTAATAAAACGAAATAATAGAGTGTTATAAAACGAATATTTTATTCGAACCGTATATATTTCACTGAGAGGCAAATCTTATCCAGCGTCATCAGGAGAGCGTCTTATCACCGCGAAGGTGGAGGTCGAACTGATTATTTCTTCCGAGGTCGTAAATTATATGCACTTTGTTGTGGAGTGTTCACTTCTACAATAGAGGTCGCCAGTGTGCAATATGTGCTAATTACATCTTCGGCTTTTCTACTACGTCTCCTAAAGGTGGAATCAAAGTCGTATAAAATATCCGTTTTACTCAACACATAAATATGTCCAACGACCGTAATAATAACCCTAATTCTTTAAGAAATAATAGAGCTCCGAAACTTTCAGCACGTGTGTATTTCCTATAAAAATGCAATATTTAGTTGTATCTAATATGGTATTTAATTTTAATATTTCATAAATAAAGAAAAGAACATAAATATCGCAAAAATTGACACTCATTTGAATAAATATTTTTCCTATTTATTTAACTTAACTAGAAACGTCAGAATACTATTGACTGTTTTTATTGAATATAATTTTTAATTCAAATGGGATACTAACAAAATTCTGGGAACAAAAGACATAAAAAACTATAAATTATTATTGAAAAATGTATATATGTAAATGAATAATTGATATTGCTTTAATTTCATTAATATCATATATGAAGCAAACTTATGAAAGTATTTTTTTTATCATATGTTTTTGAATTACCTTGTGAATATCTTTGTTTTAGAAGACACTCATAAAATAAAAACAAAATTCAATTACAATTATCACTTGCGCTATGAAGGAACCTGATATTCATACCTTTTTGAGAATATTTATACCCCGACTAACGTGATTGTTCGACTTTACGTAATCCGTGCTGGTCCCGCCTACAACGTAACTTCGGGGTATCACTGTACGGGCAAAGTCTTGCACTTAGGATTGAGAATAAAATAAACATTGAATCACCACCAACCGGGGAGAATATTTGAGAGAGTAGTGGGGGGTAGCCGGGAGAGTGTCGACGAGGGGGAGGTGGGGGCAAGTGGCATTTAATCCCTGGCCTTTGCGGAAAAGAACTTGCGCTCGGTGACATTCCTGAAGCGTGCCGTGTCAGTTGGTTCAGTGCTAGAGGGGGACAAGTTCATAATTAACTTTGTTCTTAAGCGCATGAGTTTATTTATTAAAACTAACTTTATTAGAAATTAATCATAAAGATAATTTTTTTGTCTTAATAAGAAGTCTAAAAGTAACAATGTCCTTATACCAATAGTTGTGGAAACAAGCTACTTCAAAGTTAATTTGTTTTTAAATATTTCCGACTTATTTTCCGTAAACCGTTCGACTATTATTAATGTACCTAACCATGAACTTTTTTCAAAATCGAACGTTTCAAATTCATTCGCTTTAATACAAGCTAAATAAAACGATTCAAACTCCGCAAAAAAATTCTGGTTTAAAATTTCTGCAGGTTTTTATTATTTTATTTGATTTGTATTAAAGCGAATGAATTTAAAATATTCCATATAATTTAATTTAGAAAAAAAAATTACAGAATTCAGAAATATTTTTAAAAAATTGCAAATTTTGAAGGAGCTCATCTTCATAATTATATATAAGGACGTTATTGCATGAACATTTTCGACTCATAATTTAGGAAGAATATACTTTACATATCTCCACTAATACTTTTTATATAACGTATAAAGTAATGTGGACTAGTAGATTATTTTTAATACCTGAGAATAAGAATGTAAAAGTAAAAGGATTAAATAATAATTTATGAAAATTCTAAATCATTGCTCGGTCGATTCATTAGTTATGTCCGTTTCAACAGGTATAACATATTCCTATATAATTTACCATTAAATGATTATTATTAATAAATAATGCTCAATATTCTTATTTTTATGATTTTTATGCAATGTTTTAATTATGAAATGGATTATGGGAAAATTTACATCCATAGAATCGCAATTGTGGGGTATGAAAACAAACAAAATATCAAAAAATAATTTAATTGAGTCATCGAGGATTACTAATTTATAATGTACTGAATTCAAGTTTTTATAGGAAACATGATTTTGACGGGAGTAGATACATAAAATCTATCATTCAGAACGATTTAAATTAGTAATCCTCGGTGACTGCATTCAAAACATATTTATAATTTTTTGGATATTGCTGCCTTTGCCCCATATACCCCACAATTTAACTATTTTAATAAGTGCAAAATTAAAAAAAAACTTGTATTGTACATTAAACTGCATATTTTCATTCATCCTTTTGGCCTTCCTTAATCCCGAAATCCCGGGATTGGAAAAATGCTCCGGGATTATAATCCATACCCACAATCCAAATGGCGAAAATAGTTATCCAGCAACAGTGGCGGTTTAACAAATAATAATATCTGCGTGTTTGTATCGTCCAGAAACCTTTAATAACAAGCATACCATTTTAAAATCTCCGCTATGGCAAACAAATCAGTTACGAAGACATTTGCCATAATTGCATAATAATTGCCATTTCGATTGCATAATAGCGACACCGGGTAGGAAGAGTGGAATATCCATTATTCGTAAGGCTTAACCGGGCATTAATCTGAACCGCGTCACGTGACGTGACGTCATCGTCCTGGGGTCGTCCTTGGGCGATTACTGCAGCGGAAAGTAAATTGAAAAACTTTCAACTGCTTTTCTACAAGACTCGCTAATCCGCACCGCGGTTTATCTGGATATCGGTTAAGCCGGTTAGACCGACAGACAACTTCAGCGTTTGCCCACAGTTCTGACCTCAATATTGTATACATTTGCGGCCCTCGTAGACTAACGGACATGACATTGGCTTCTCATTGTAGGATTCCGGGTTCGGCTTCCATCAAATGCATCTATGTGATTTAATCAATCTTGGGTGGCTGTGTGATGTATTTCGCTACTGTAATTGGGTATCTTAGAGCGTTAAAAAAATATTGCACGAGATGGGATTGACTATCAAATTATTCAATAGAAAATCTTATGAGATTAACATATTTCTTAAAATATTCCAGAATATAAAATGATAGAAATAAAGCTTTGCATGTAGTTTATTTTATGATACGCGTTACTGAATGAAAATATCACTGATATGATTGAGAAATTACTGATTCAAACATTTAAAATATATGTTATAAACATTTTAGTTTTTACATAGAAATTAATTTAAAAGGAGATTTTACATAGCTTAAATAGAAATACGGAACATTCTAAATTGGTAGGTGGGTGGCATATGAACGACGGATGATTCAAGTGAGCCCAAGATAAGCTGCAGCTGAGAATGGACCAGTACGTAAATTCCCTTTAAAATGTTGCCATTATGGTTTCCTTCAAGCAAAAAACGAGGATATTGGTAGCATAAACATAAAAATATTTTATAAATAAAATAATTAACACTTAACCAAGATTAATTTTTATTGTAAGAATTCAACGTGTCTCGAGAGTGATACAATACAGATAAATGTTCAAGTAAACACAAAAAACTTATTCTAAGGAGGGGGGGGGGGGTTATGAGAGGGTATGGTTGGAAATTATGTAGATACTTGCAAGAATCCATGTTTACCAATTTCGCAATGTTAATCATTATATACTAGGAAAAATAATGCAGCTTTCGTAAATGATGTATTATTGCATTTACAAATAGTTATCGACGTTTTTTAAAACAATGAATGTAAAAACCTTGAAAAAAAGTAAAGGCACGCTAGGTTATTAAATAACAAACTAACCATCAAGCCATTTCCCCGCAGGGATAGGCAGAGAGGCTTTTAACAGGGCATCTTCCAATATTTTTAGTATTTGATCAAGTCTTTAGCGGACGCCTTCTATTTCTGTTGCCTACAACTCTCGCTATTTTCTTAACCGTCCTTTCCTCGCTCATACGTTCTACAACTAAACTTAAAACGTCAAAATTGGCGGAATTACAATGTTATCCATAACTGGTAATATTGCTTAGCTCAGAATACGGCCGTGTGTTTCGTGTAAAAAATCAAATACAGTACATTATAAATTAGTAATCCCAGGTGACTGCATTCAATTTTTTTTTGGATATTGCTGCCTTTGCTTTTTCCCACCCAAATTTTATATGTACTCTTTTACTATGACCTATTGTTATTTTTAAATGAACTTTTAAGAAATGAATGAAAATGTTTGCTATATGTTACTGATTTGTTCCTTTTCTTTGATAATTTCTAATAAAGTGTGTTATGTGGAGAAGGTACAGTGAATGAACTATTGTGGGCCTCTCCGTGTCACGTTGTATAAAGGGCGACGCGATGGCCTTTGTAGTTAAAAATTTGTCAACTTGCGACATATGAGTAAGACCGATATGGGAGCTTTCGCTCATAGAACGGTCCTGGAAATGCGGTGAGTGTTCATTTCACTTCCTTCACTGCCTTTGCTTTTATACTCCACATATATTCTAAAATAGCAACTTCACAATAAAGTGCGTTTCATTTTTAATAAATCTAAAAAAAATAGTAGCTGCAGTGTGGTAGATAGAATAAAGAAAGGAGTGCTGAGATGGTTTGGTCATGTGGAAGGTACGAACGAGGAAAGGACGGTTAAGAAAATATATGAGGCGAGTGTTGAAGGCAACAGGAATAGATGGCGTCCGCGAAAGACCTGGCACGATCAGTATTTGAGGATGGCCCTGTTAAAAGCCGCAACAACCGTAGGACTTGTATGAGAAGATGTATGAATGCGACCGAAGCAAAAGTGGTGTGCCAGGACAGAAGAGTGTGGCGTTCAATCCTCTCTGCCTACCCCTGCGGGGAAACGGCGTGATGGTTATTTAGTTTTTAGTTTAAAAAAAATGGTTCGATATCTAGTCCACAGAACAATTTTCCTCTCGGATTTGACATGCGCTCTTGGCACTAAACATTTAGGTACCACAGCATCCAGGTTACCACTTCTCGGACACGACGTGACATGTGACAGAGCTCATCCTCAATCCCGTAAGAGCATTCTTCCGTCCGAACTGGTCCGACCACTCTTGCAGACCTTCCTAGAAAGTGGCGAGTGGAAACTTCACAATGTCGCCGCCGTCTGCGTCTCGCGAACCAGACCTGCCGCTCATTGTGCCCACTTCCCGGGCGGATCCTCGCTGGCGGATTAGACCATTCGGAGGTTGGATCCACCACGCTCCATCGGTCCGGGGTTCGACGCCCGCCTCCGTTGCGTCACCGCCCGCGGCGGTCGACAATCGCGCCATTACATTTGTTTGCCTTGTCCATGACGTCGGCGATTATCGTCACGCAATTAAAAACGAGGAAAACATGCGAAGAATACCCGACCGGCACATTAATTTTGATTATGTTTTGGAATCGGGGAGTGGAAATTTATTGAAAAAAATAATTATAGTCATTTGTTTACTTGTGGTGAACATTAGGAGAAGATGTTGGACATTCAGTAGAAAATTAAGATTACTCATAATGACGAGTTACTAGTTAGAAGAAAAATATATAATAAATATAAAATGCCACTATGTTTTTCTTGAATGATATTATTGATGATGTTCATTAAATTGGGTGAATAACGAACTATGTTATAGTTCCCGGCAAACTTCTTGAAATTTTTTGGCGTAGTGGGGGAATGCGCAGAAGACAGATTTTGGGTCTCTTTGGTGGAATAGTACATGGGCAAACCTCCCCCCACTACGCCGTAAAATTTCAAGATGTTTGCCGGCTACTGTACCTCTACCTTCACTACAAGTGGGTTTAATTATAATTTTATGTTTTACTACTTAAGTTTCGAGAGTAACAGAATCTCTCATCAGGAAAACTACTCAAATATAGGATCTTTACATGGATTAGGCGAAATTCAAATAATGAATCGATTAGGTAGTGACAAATTGTTCTATTTAACTTCTCCAATCCAATCCCGTTATCCCGGAGTCATGTGTTGTGTTGTGCGAATGTGTTCTGAAAAAAATTGGACAAACTCAAAACATTCTATAAAAAGAATTCTATTAATTTAAGAAAAAATTAAATACTATGTTTTAAACCACTTAATTGCTATATATTTGTCAACTAGTTTCGGTTGGACTCAACTTTCTTCAGGACAATTACAATATAGACTGATATTGTAATTGTCCTGAAGAAGGTTGAGTCCAACCGAAACTAGTTGACAAATATATAGCAATTAAGTGGTTTAAAACATAGTATTTAATTTTTTCTTAAATTTCTTATAATGTCAAGCCACAAAGTGCTTTCTTGCTTTGAAAAATTCTATTAATGCCTCACTAAAAATAACAAAAGATTGCAAAATCTCGCGCGATGCACCCTCCGCTGCCGGCAAGATAAAACCAAGCCTGCACGAAATGTGCAAACCAACTAAATCAAAAAATCCACGAAACAAAACTCGGTTAGGCCGAACGTTTTCGTAATGCGGACCAAACGAGAAAACGCCGTCAGATCTTCCCCTCCGGCCACAAATCGTCGCATCTCCGCCATCTCCGCCGTGACTCAGAGCGGCGTCCCCCGCGGCCGCGCGGAACGTGCCGCGATCATCTCTCCGGCATCCCCGGGGCGGTGAGAGGCTAAAAATATCCGCGCCGAAACCGGTCCACACGGAAATTGCCGAGTCGAAAGAGCGCGCAAAGGGGTGGAGAGAAAAAAAACAAAACAAAAGCTGGCTGATCCAATTGTCTGATTAAGGTTTCTGCGCGTCTTCAATTCGGCTCGCTTTTAACCTGTTGCAGACCGTTGGCGACAATATGTCGCCATGCTAAATTATTTTGCACTCCGTTTGCGACAATATGTCATACTTAATTCTTTTATAACTCCGTTGGCGACAATATGTGACCATACTAAATTCTTTTGCACTCCGTTTGCGACAATATGCCGCCATACTTAATTATTTTTCGGTGACTATACGTCGACGCAAAGAATATATATGTATTTTTTCTCAAAAAACGGTCCTAGTACTTATTAGCGCAGGTATAAACACATTAAACATACATACAATTGTCATAATATGCATTGTCAAATTTTATTAATATCATAGTTTCAATTGCCCGTAAAATAAATCAGTTCATATTTATGTGACGTATTTAAATGGATCAAGATATTAGGAAAGAATGTAAAGCTGATCATAGCATAGTTAATAGAATTAAAGCTGATCTTAACATAGTTAATAGAAAAAAACCCAGACAATTTGGGCATTCTGCATTTTTTTAATAATCTAACTGTGTAAGTTTTGAGTTTGCATTCCATTCTCCGCGAATAACAGACAACTAACACTTCGCTCTGCATCAACATCTAATATAAATAGATTAGCTGAAGTAAATCGCGTCCACAAAACTAATTTCGGTGATTGTCCTTTGGCGATGGCTGGACCAAAGTTATGGAATAAACTACCTAATAAACTGAGACAAACAGACAGTTCAAAAAACAACATGAGACGCATTTATTTAAACAATCCTATAAAAACCTATAGAATCTGACCACAACAACACTAGCTAATGTTTTCTACTCCTATTGTGCACTCACCTAGTGAATAAGTTTTTTTATCAGTAAGTTGTTATGCAAGACAATTTTCTGTGTAAAGCGCCCTTGAGGTGAGTATTCGCGAAAACGGCGCTATATAAATTATTCAAATATTATTATTATTTTTGATAACAAGGGATCGTACAAATTATTCCAGATACGACGCCGTATTCACGTATTCACGACGACAGAAAATTACCCGGATAGAGTTCAAAAAAGATCCAATAAATGTAATCCAAATAAACAAGAGGTTTACATTATATCACTCGATCTTCACCGACCGCGGGCATCCGGATCATTGATCCAAGGATGCCAGCTGTGAACTTGGGTGACCTCGGCGGTCTTCCGAAACTTCAACGGCCGCATTTTTCGTCAGATCGGAAAGAGGGTGTGACCGAGGACTCGACACCTCGGGCCGGCGGCTACCGGACATTAGGACGTTTAGTCATAATGATGAGCTGCTTCTCCAAGAGCACTCGGGCGTCACGCGGACAGGCGCGTCACGGCAAACGTTACCGAAACGATTGCGCGATGGCTGTTTGTGATGCTTGCGTGGTGACTAATGGACGAGGCTACAAAATTTATACTTCTCGGAAAACTTTTCTATTTTGGTTCACTGCAATCAGTTTCAGAAAATACATGCGGTCGTCGATGCCGGACTTGTTACCGTAACATGCAACTTTACCAAATGTTAAAAAATTAGCGCATCGCCATCACGCCTGGGATATTATACTCGGGTGGGCATCATTTGGGGAACTGTATCACAAACTCTTAGAGCCTTATACAAAATTGGAAGACAGGTTCTAGAAAATCGAAAACCGAATTCAGGTACAGGATTCTTATAAAGTATGGGTCATTCTCTTTGTTGTAGTTAAACTGTCCCTGTCCATTTTCGTGACGCAGAGGTATTTAAGAATGTTAATTTTTGTTTTGTTTAATAATATAGTTTTGATGATACCTTCTCATAGTAATACGATCTCAAAAGTTTTAGAAACTGTAAAAAAATGAGGTTTTAATTGTATTTAATAATTTTTTTTAAATACATTTATGTTCTGACAGTGTTGTTTATCTATTGTTGGAATTTTGTACCAAACAAGACAATGAAAAGGAGAATGACCCATATGTACAAGCAATTGCCTTTGGTTTACGGGTTATCTAGATTCTGGTTACTGGTTTTGGACTACTTATTGTAGATATCTATGGACAGGTAGTTCTCTGAGATGCCGCGAACCGCAGATTCCAATGTCACCCCGGAACGGACAGCACAATTTACGTGGCAGTCACAAATTTTATTGTTTTTTTTTTAACATTTTTTTGTGTGTGCACTTTTATCCGGCAAAATAGCGGAATCGGACTATACAGAAGTTGATCATTATGGAGGATCAACTGGATAACTGTCAAGTAGTATCTTTTGATGCCTAGAGAATTTTCGTGTACAAACTTCCAATAGAGAACCCAGAATCGCGCGCAATATCCAGGAATTTTGCTCCGATAGTATAAATTTCAAATAAAGGTGCCATAAAATGCGCAAAACGAATGAAACGTGCCGACACAATAAAACATTTTTATATATCAATTGTTAGCCTAGTGGTTAAAAAATTCGCCTAATTAAAGGCCGGGGGGGGGGGGTTCGAGCATCGTCCCACGAGACCAGAAAGTTAATCCTATTCATAACACAAATGCTTAGCTTAGTTTTAAAATAATTAACACGTTGATGCTACACGTTTTCCGTATACCCACACACCTCTATACATTTATCTAAATATAAAAAATGTCAGGCAATAGGTCTTTGCACTGTGCCTACCAAAAGTGATTACGTGCTATCGTGAATACACTACAATAATCTGATAAACATCAGTGGGGAGATTCCGAACTGTCGTGAAAACCAGTGTTTTTTTAAATAATCCCCTGACATAAATAAATAGACGTCAAAAATATGCAAAATGAGGAAAACAGCAAAAAAACATGATGAATCATTTTTTATACTGCCCATACTCTTCGGTTTTAAAAACACATAATTTCAGATCAGGTGATGAGACATTCGTCATCTATACAGGCGTCTATAGACAGTCTACAATTCCGAAACGGAAAAATTAATTGATAGAAGAATAGTTGTGAACCTGTCTGTGCTGCATATGTTAATTAACGGAACTAAGAACACATCAGCAATCAGTAGCATCAACTTCTACGTGTCAAATCGTTGTCTCCCGAACCATAACACGTTTCAACCAGATCGCCATAGTAACAATAATCCCATCAGAATGGTTTGCAGGTTATTTAATTAACAGTGTCGTCGGTACGTGGATGGGGTGGACGTGTTTAGCAGTTCTTTAAACAACATTAAAAAAGGTGTCCGCATCAATATACACACCTTCCATTAGCTTCTAGTGTATTCCGAATCTTCCGGCTTTCGCACTGACCGCAACTCATTTTTGTGTACACCTACCGAATGATATTATTTTCGTTGATAATTGTGATTCAAGGAGAACCTTGAAGAATTCTGGAATCCAGAATATAACGATTTATAACGTATCCAAAAACATATTTACCCTGGAGATCCAGAACTGGAGACGACTGGCGCAAGACCGAGATCAGCGGAAGAACACTCTTGAGGAGGCCAAGAGGTGTTTTAGGGTCAAAATAGAGTGATATAGGGCGATTTGGCATGGCAGCCAACGCCAAGGGCGTGGTTAAGATGGTAGAGAGCTCGCCCGTAGTGTATGAAAGGTACCGAGATCGATAACAACTGGTGAATTCAAAGTCTTTTTGAAATGGTGTTAAAAAATAAAACACAAAAAAATAGTAGGAATAACCATATTACGAAATTTTCGTGACTCAATTTTACATGGGGATACCCCAAAAAAACACAATCTATGATAAAAAGTCAAATCATTTTATTTATTTTATTAGAGACACTAACAAAACGATGGGTACACGATACACATTATTAATTAAGACTCTGCCCATTATCCCAATTACAAGCGTCTTCGACCTGCTGTAGCATAAACATGCGTATGTGTATTATAGAATATTAATGTAATGTGAGCATGTAAAAATATGTAACTAAATAATTCGAGTAGCTTGTTGAGTCTCGCTTCGATATCCAAAGGTCGCGGGTTCGAACCTCACTCCAGACCAGCAAGTTAGTCCTATTTTCATAACATAAGCGTTTACCTTGGTTTGAAAATAGTAAGAATATTGAGGAGACACGTAATCCGTGTTCGCATCTCTATTTAAAACAAAATGTTTATGGTATTGCATATGTATATTTTAAAGTATTAATATAATGTGAACAATGTGTAACTAAATAATTGGTTAACTATGTGTTTAGGAAATCGTCAAGAAAATGAATGTTGTGTAGGAGTGACATTTTGAATGATGATAGGGTGTCTGCAAGAGTATCAACATCGACATTACGGTCAGCACAACATGCATTGTAAGTACGACACATTCCTGTGATGGGTGAAAAATAACCAACATTATTAGAGTGCTGGCTTATTCCAAAGAACTCCGGGTTTCTTATACGGGGTATAGCACGCAAATTTATGTCAGATAGAGAAAGACAATCAATTCTGTTAAACAACCTTAAAAAAATCACCCGGATGCTAAGCCATATAAATTTTCGGGCCAATAGCGCGGTTGCGTGAAATACTATCGCAGGCAACAATTATTTTAGTTGTTCGAGCCATAATTTCACGACCTGACCTATTCAAGGTCCTATGAAAATTCCAATCTCGCATTACAGTTCAACGCTCTGCGAGGCATCAGCCCGCTAGTGGGAGGGAGCATCTCCGAGTCTTCGTCTCTCGCGTTCTTCTCGTTTGTCTTCGCAGATTAAACCGAGATTAAATTTAAAATTTTCGAAAAAAAACATGCTATAACGAAATGGCAAAAGAGGTACCGAATCCCTCATAATATTACGACAATTACACAGAAGCCTCTAGCACAGTCCACCACACACACGTATTATCTACAAAATTTGTGAAACGTCTGTAACCACCTGGTATAACCTAAAAGCGACAGGAAGGTTCTCCTAAACACAAGAAAGGAAAAGAATCTTCTCGAGAGTTCGAAAAAAACAGCGTTTGGGCATAAATTGGGACTGGGGGAGTTTGTTTTGAAAGATCGTTGTGCCCGGTCGTGAAAATGCAAAGCGACAGATATCGTGCGAAATAAGGAAGCGAGAGAAGCGTAAATGGCGAAATAAATAAATACGACTATTACAAGCGAACGAGCGATAAATAAAGTGTTCCCAACGATAATAAAGTGTTCATATATACGAGTGATATGTTGCGAAATAGTATAATTTTAAAAAATAGCGTTAAGTTTTTTCGAAGTTAAGTTAAGTGACTTTGTACATTTAATAATTAATTAATCACTAATTAATAAATCGTTAATTAATTTCCATTTGTCCTCCTCGTAACCAGGCCACGTGACAATAGTTTAAATCTACCGTACAGTTATGAAGCGGATGGTTTCGAAGATCAACGAAAAACGTGCACATAACACAATATCTAACCAGAGTAAATAAGTATTATTAAAACGTACGCATTTTTATGGCATAAATTAAAATGCGGACAAGCGTCTTGGAAAAGGGCCCTACGGGTCTAAGACCTAAATGGGAGCGGGGAATTTATTCTATCCACAATGACCAATAAATTATCAGCGGTATCTTAGAAAAATCATGGGTCAACTATTTGTTTATATGAAATGTATAGCAAAAATATACCTTTAATACAAATTCGATTAAATGTCTTTTATTATTAATAGATTAAATTATTATTAATAGATTATATTATTATTAATAGATTATATATTAATAATAGATTAATAAAAAAAATATTTACATTTTTCAACAGCGGTAATGATTTATTTTTTCAATTAAGGGTTTCCTTGAGGCATCAAAAATACATATAAAAATTATTATTTTTGGCGTAACTATTGCACATATGAAATTCTTTTTACTGTCATTATTTACGGCACACATTGGCTAATATTTTAAATTATAAATTATTTTATAGTTTACAAAATGGTTGAGTTATATACTGTAACTACAAGTTTCTTCTCTTGAAAATGACAAGGTGACTTAATCCCTTAATTGAGTCTTTTGTAGGTTGGATCTTAAACATCAAATTATATTTTAATATTTCTATATTTACATCAACATTCGTTAATATGTCTCTGTAGAAGAAACTAAAAGATTTATCTACGACCTGTTGATAAATTTACTGGTTTTCAGAGGTAAGTTTATAGAACTCCACAACCACGCGTATGAAAATAACTTATTCAGGAACATTGTAGATTATTATTTATTTGTATGTATCTACTTACTCGTATATTAATATAAGTAAATACAGACATACAAATAATACAACCAATATTAATGAAAGTTTAGTTAGTAGAAAAAAAAACAAGTAATATGAATAGTGTTGTCTCCATCTCATTTATATCAAATTGCATAGCTATCCTCTTCCATATATTTATTACCTTTCATTAGTGTTTGAATAAAATTGATAGAATCGTTCCAAAATACAAAAACATACTTAAATTCTTAAAATTATATAGCAATTCATTCCTTTCAATAGTTTTCATATAAATACAAGTTGTTGAATGTAAAATGGTTAGACTGATAATGCCATCACAAGGCGAAACGAGTCTCACAAAAATTAAATAAGTAGAACCAAAAAACAAGCGTTTTTATTATAAAATATATAAATTTAAAAAAATTATATCACGATTCTGAAAATTTTGCAAATTTTATTCCATATAATACTACAAAAGGGACATTTGTATTATTAAATTGGTCGAGACGACCAATTCCGAGACGCCTTTTATATCTAAAGCCTTTTTCGGGACCGTCTGGAGACGCGGGCACCCCCATTACTCAGGTTCGACAGGCCAATCTAAGGTGTGCAACCTCAAGTATCATAAACAACGGAACCGGATGTGCTGGGAAGAGTCGCGAGCCTGCCTCCAGGAATCTCCGGTGGAAAAAAGGAGGATTCCCCTCTGCCTTCGCTCGAAGAGGCCGCTCGACCGTTTTGGTCTTATTTTCATTCTTGCTAAAGGTCGACGCGGTGTTTTGCACGACAGCAAAATTGGCATGTCGATTTGGTTGATGGAGCATTTAAAAAAGTAACCCATAAAAACCAAATTTTTACAATACTCCCTTTCGCTTTGAATCAGGTTTCGTGTCTGTACACGCGTCGGGATAATCACTAATATAGAATTATTCCAATTTGAAAAAACATTAAAATTACACTATATTTATAAATTTTTTTAAACGAAAATTTGTTAGATCATTTTTACCATCGCCACGAGCCTGCTTGTTAAGTTT
Organism: Agrypnia vestita; assembly: GCA_016648135.1. Taxonomy (NCBI): domain Eukaryota; kingdom Metazoa; phylum Arthropoda; class Insecta; order Trichoptera; family Phryganeidae; genus Agrypnia; species Agrypnia vestita. The sequence continues at coordinate 87,268 of JADDOH010007494.1, forward strand.
CAGCTCGATTAGATCACGGGAAAGGGGTTAAAAATCGATCCAAAGTTTTTTCGTCAGACAAGCAAGCAAGCAGACGCCACGAGTTAAAGGAAAGGGAGTAAAAAGACAATATGTTTTCAAAAATCTTAAATGCAATAAGCAAGTTCAGAGAATAAGAGAATAAAATTTTCAAACAAGTACAAATAAGGTAAATGTAAGAAATAAAAAATTTAAAGTAATAGAAAAAGTCTAATTTTGACGAGATATATTTCGCCGGCAGTAAATATCATTTACTTTTTTCTTTCATTAAAAAAAAAAGATATGCGAACGCGGAATGCGTGTCTCATCAATATTCTACTATTTTCAAAATAACCCAAACGCTTGTGCTATGAAAACAGGACTACCCTGCTGGTGTCCTGGAATGGGGCTCGAACCATCAACCACCAGGTCACTAAGCGAGCGTCATGACCATTACACCAACAAATCGATTTTATTTACAAATTATCTCAATTACACTTTTTACATTTAGCTTATAACGCTCTACTAGGTGAAACCTGTTCTGGGGGTAGTTATAATTAGCAATTTAATATTTTTCTTATTCTTGGATGAATCAAATTATATAATATAACGAAAATATATGTATGTTAATGAAAAATACTTAAAATTGAAATATCAGTTATCTTCTGCTCGCTGTTTATTAATAATTAATATTAAAACTCCTTTGTGATGCAATGATGACGACGAAAGTTAGTTTAATTTTCAGTAAACTAACCTTTGTAGTACACACACGTTGAGTTATTTTGTCGCTACTTTTTATTCAGTTATTAATAACACCGCACGATGGGGAGTGGGGGAAGCTGCTCTTCCAATCTCTAACGGGTGTGTAATGCAAATTTTAATTTAGTGAAACATTAATAAATCGAGCTTCCTATTTAAATTTGATCCAATTACTGTAAATAATTTATAAGAATATTTTTAATTTAATAGAGAGGACTTAAAGATATTAATTAAATGATCTAAAAATTAGCCCCGTAATAAATCTGCCTTTAGATAACCCGTGAAGTAGCTAGCTACATCACGGGTTATCTAAAGGTTATTAAAGGTGTTACTGAAGGTGAATAGCTGAGTGAAAATCAAAAATTTCTCCATCATTAATGTCTCAAACCCCAATATTGTCAAGTTCATATTAATTCAAAACTTGATATTATTTGTCTGTACTGTATCTACCTCGCCTTTTATAAATAAAATAAGTGTCTAGACCAAATCGAACTTTTTTAAATACGTGAACAGACACTTTAATCCGCGGTCATCAAATAAAGAAACTAGAATGCCGAAATAAGAAATGTGAGGTGAGAAATAGGAGTGACATAAATGGCTCGAGTAAGTAATGGAGATCTCTCATGATGTATAAAGAAATATCGACATTGAGGTGTCTTGGACACGTCTTGCGAATGTCGATGGAACACCGGGGGAAGGCGGCCGGTGGGCCATCCCAGACTCAGTCGCGGTACACCGCAACAAAGATTATGAAAACAGATTGCTCGCAGATAACAGAAACAGCGCAAGATAAGATGGTAGTGGTTTTTCCAGAATTTGCGCCAACAATCCTCTAAGGACAAGTGGACAAAAATGAAACAGGTATCAAAAACGGAACACATTAGCTTTCAGAAAAGACAAAACAACATTTCGAGCGGCCCTAAAAACCTGCTATTAAACAAAAATCCCGCGAAAAATGTGCCCTTCAGACGACGGATCCATTTAAGACGGCCGAAAAAAAAAAGATAACGAAACGCGGTCCAGATTTTTTTTCGTTATTTTCAAGACCGGGAGATATCCTGCCGCTAGGAGACGAGAGCCGTCCGCAGCCGTCACATATATACGGGAGCCGCCCCACTAGGCCGGCCATTCGCGCGACCGACGCCGAGCCGATCGCACGTACAGCCGGCGAAGCCCCGTCTCGACCGCAAGCGGATCGTGAAAAACATCGATTCTAAATCTCGGAATAACATTTTAAAGACCGAAATCGTATGTGATTTTATTTTAAAGGAGACTTATCCAGATTTAAACGTAATTTTTTTTCGCTTTAATAAAGTGGGGGTAAAAACAATTTATAAATTTTAACCCCCCCCAATATTTTCACACGACCGACGGTCCAGCCGAGTGGTACTGCAAAACAGACGCCAAGTGTTAAAGAAAATATTTCACGACGAGGGATAAATATTTAAAATACATTTTCCAAAAATGATTCCGAGGAAATATTAAATATTGTGAACGCCGTGTTAAAAATATATAAATAAACAAAGTGTCGTCGATTAAAAGCAAATAATAAATAACTGAAGTGATACGTAAACAAAAACATGTTCGGATATTGATAATTTTCCCAACAGGTGGATTTTCGCGGCGGACAGTTTCGGAGGAGAGACGTTGAGACCAGCCACCGACTTGAACCAAATTAGCAGTATGCTGCGGATACAAATAAACGTAAGGATTGGTCATTTAAAAACATGTACATAAATCATAACTTGGTAAAAAATATAATGTGTTATTCAGTAATTCAGACAAAATATTTTTTGATAATTAAGATTTTCTACTTTTCCAGACAAAAAATAACAAGTGTAATAACAAATTATAAGTATAAGTAAATCATAAATCATCACTATATTATCTTACGTACATAAAAATTGCAATGCATTTTGGGTGTGTCATATATAGGAAAATTAGTGCATTTCATTACAGTGCAGTTTTTTTTAATTATCATACATTTTAAAAATAATAAACAAAAAAATCCATTTATATTACGCCAAAAATTTGAAAATTCGAATCGTAATATTTCTATAACGAATAATTATTTAATTTAGACTTGACTGTTTCTATAGATTATTTTTCTTTGTTTAAATCGTAACTTCAAAATATTTGTCCTAACGTTTCAAGACTTTTATTATTAAAATGGTGTTTGTTCAGAAAAAAGCACGACTTAAACAACGGCCTAAGATTTGAACACTAGTGATAAAAAAAGCGCAATTTGTATCGTATCGATCGATGTCCGTTTAAAATTGGAGCATTTCGTCACGAATTAGAAAAATTAAAACTAGAACAAAAGAGTCTCGAACGTTTTTCGCAATCCTCCATTGGCCGTGTCAAAGTTTCAGAATAACGCGGCGCCTCGCTGTAAGGCGACTGCTAACATTAATAATTCTTCTGCGATCACCGTCTTAATTCGAAAACAACGAAGAAGAAACGCGTGACAGAAACGTAAGAAAAAAATCACAATTGTTTGACGAAGAATACCTGATTTTACCTGTTTGATACAGACGCATTTCAAAAAATACGATCTTTCCTTTTGATTTATAATAAAATACTTAGGCACGAAAAATTTTTAAGTATGAAAAACAAATAATACTTTGAATATTATTGACTGCATATGGAAAAATAAACAAAAATTTTTGACGTAATGTTTTTTTCCATACACCGGTCATCGAATTTCAAAATAATAATCTATTTACATAAACAAAAACGCACTTCATTTTCGTGATGTTGATTTTTTTAAACGTGTCACGATTTGCATTGATAATGATTATATTCGACTGAAAAAAATGGCCATTATATAACATCCGGGAATCGCCATCACATTATATATTTTTAAGAAAAAACCTGAAGATCTTCCCTCGGCAGCCTCGCGGTCCTGCGCTGAGGAATGCAGATGGCCCGGGCGATCAGCTGACGCGGCCGGCATTTGCATATTTTAGCATATACAACTAAATGCGACTTGTTTTCGTGGCATTGCCAGTTGTGAATTTTTACAAATTTTCACACTCCAGCGAAGTGCACTTTGAGTCGCGCGCGTGCAAGACATAAAATTCGAGATAAAAACATTTGCATAATCAATAATCTTATGGTTTTGACATTTATTTAAAATTCTTTCGAGTAAACATTGTGAAAGTCTGCATTTCTGGCAGTGTAGCTAACTAGCTAGATGTTTCCATCGTCTCAGGGGTAGACAGAGAGAATGAGACAGGCCTTTATCACGGGAAAATCATTATTACCTGGTCTTCTGGTCTTAATTATTTTTAATAGGGGCGTCAACCATATCTGTTTTACCTTCTTATTGAAGTCCACTATTAATGCTCGCATACACTTAACCAATCTTTCATAACATTTATCTTCTAATTTATCCGATGTCATGAAATATACACGCCCACCAACAGTAAGAACACACGTGCAAAAAATCCTTATCAACCATGTTAATTTTCACGGCAAAAAAGTAACCTTCAGGTATTATTTAACACACGAATACAAAATAACACAATAAAACCTATACAAGATGCTGATACAATGTCCGAAATTTGGAAGGAAACTAACACGTACATTATTATTACTACGTGGAGTGTCAAAATCATTTGAATTTTACGAATTACGCAGATTGTGTCATTTTTTCCTTCTAAGGTGCATTTTTAAAATAGAAAACTAAAAATTTCATCCATTTACATAGTCAAAAATATGAAAATTGTAAAAGGCAATTATTTTCGCAAGACGTGTATGATTTTAAACTTCTTTCTAGCGCGTTAAAGTTAAAACGTCAAACCATTTTTGTTAATCAAAACGATGGTTATTAAAAGTGATGTTATTAAATTTCGAGTGAAATAAATTGCTGGGCAAACTGTTTTCGAAATCTCATTACAACTTGCACTAATCTCATTACGCCCTCGAGGTAAAATGGCACATCTTTATTAAATTTATGATTTGATTTTAAAGTAAAATACAAAAAAAAAAATACAAGAAAATACATTCGACAAAGCACGCGTTGTATTATAATTTCGGGGGACATTCGTCTGACGACATCCTTTTTCAAAACGAGCTCAAATAAATCAACATGTCACCCGATAGCAAACTCGCTACTCGACAACAACAAAAAAAAAACGGCAAAAATGTGTGTTTTCCACAGATCCGGGACTTTGATCAAAATATGGACATAAAAAAAATCCCACGACTTTGGCATATTTTTGCCAGGAATGCGGGCCCGATCGGCATTTTTCTCGGTCGGAATTCGATTCGGCCGGCGGCTGTGACGTCACAAAGCCGCGACGGCAGTGTCACCCGAGTGTCAAACTGATAAACAAAATCGAATCGAATTCAAAGGTCGGAAAATTTAACTGCGTCCTCGGAGTGCTTAGATGTCTCATTAGTTTATTTGAAGAGACGAATAAACACTTCGCCATTCGCAGTTTTGAGTGTAGAGTAAAAAAAAATCAAATAATGCACAGAGGTTTCCTCAATTCGACCGAAGAAAATACATTATTTTAATAACAATAGTGCACGCGCTTTTATTTTATAATCGGTGAAAATTAAGAATAATGTTACGACAGAAAACTTTTCCATTTATATCGTACTGAAATAGTTTTATAAAATTACGTACACATTCAGTTATTTTTATTCTACATATAGTATTCTACAATATTTTCTTAGGTTAGTTATAATATTCTAATAAAAAATAAATAATTTAAACCTTAAGACAACAGCATGGAAATTAATTCGTTTTCATTAAAATCGTTAATACATGTAATACTTAAAAAAATTATTACAAATGCACGGTAATTGCTTAAGGGTCTAAAAATGGTGTAAAATTGATTTTTTCTTATCCAATAAATTATTTTGTAAATGAAATGATCGCTAATTTAATGAAAAACACTATTCTAATGTATTTCAGTTTTGACATTCCGCTGTTAGTTGTATCAACTTTGAAACCGTACAAGGCGTTGTAGACCAGCTACCGCCAGACTTACATTATGTATTGAACCCGAAATATTTTATATAGAATTACACTATAGTAGGTAAGAACGTTTGGATATTATGACATCTTGGTTCGGGGATTTTGGCTGATAACAGGTACAAAGTAATGAATAAGTTAAACGTAAAAATAACAAACTGATTTTTTAATATGTTTAACGGGACAGTACTATACACTCATATTTAACATTGTCAGAAAAAAATTAATAAATAAAAATCTGAATTTTATGTATTTTAATCGGGCATTATTTAACAATATTACCCGATAGTTTACATTTTAAGGTTTTACTCACACATTTTTTGTACCTGTATCATTAATATTATTAAGGTGTAAGCCTTCGAGATAAAATCAGAAATGAAGAATTAAGACGCCGAACAAAAGTTGCTGATATTATGGACCGTATTTCGAAACCAAAATGGCAGTGGGCTGGACATATGGCTCGACAGGAGGATACTAGATGGGCATCCAGAATCCTACAGTGGAGGCCCTGGACGAAATATAGAAGCGTCCCAAAAGGTGGACTGACAACATTTTCCAGCAAGCAGGAGGAACCTGGATACGAAAAGGGAGAAACAGAGATGAGTGGAAGAAAATGGAAGAGGCCTACATTCAGCAGTGGAGGGGAAAAGGCTAAGGAAGAAGAAGATTACATGTTGTCTGCCAAAATCCCCCTAACTCAAATGTCGTAATATCCAAACCTTCATACCTACTAAAGTGTACAACTAGAGAAAATATTTCAGATTTGACATTACGAGCGGTCGCTGGCTCATCGTCGCCAAGTTCACAATAATAATAATAATATTCTTGCTAAATTTAGTGTAAAAACTAAACGCGAGACACGAACGTAAACACTATGGCTGACCGGCGAGTTGACACCAGTACCAAGGCCGCTGTATCAGAGTCAAATCGCGCCGTACCGGTTCTTCGCCAGCGCGCGAACATCCGCGGACGTAAAATTAAATAAAGATGACCATATAAAAAAAAATCAAATAACGACATCTGCTTATTTACGTGTTTATTTTCCGAGCTTCTGGGAACCGACGGCAGAATCGAAAAAAAGCATTGGCGCCAATAATAATCGCCGATGCCGTCTGAAAGGTGGTAATTAAACACGATTTGGCATGCCCGTTTCGCTGTATATTGTATATATTTTTTTAATAAATACTTAAAAATTAATTTCAACATCTAGACATTCCATTCGCGTTGTTCATCGTACGGTTTTGACTTTCGTTCGAAATCGTAAAAATTCTTTCGTATTATTTTTAGTGCCCAAACAATATCACATTTTTAAATTGTATTGGATATCCTTGAAACGCACCACTACTTGTGATATTCGAGCCGGAGCTTGGAGGATATTGAAATATCACACATTTCAATAGAGGGACATCAGATTATTTTTGATTTCAATAAAATCTCGTTTGCACGCTTTTTTAATCACCGGGTAATGCAGACGATTTAACGAGTTTCATTTTTAGCATATTTGATTAATTGGCAGTGGATACGTAGGGTCATTAAAATTTACAGTTATTTTCTCGAGTTAATAGTTTTTCATCGTGAAGTTTGCGCCTACTATATTTCACAAAATAATTTATTAGTTATAAAAACAATAAATCATAGGTGCTAAATAAATTATTTTTAACATCTTTAAATAGAAAACTAGCACGTGTCTCGACTTGACACAAAAATCGACGATTCGCCTTAAAATATTTTTTAATTAAACAAGAATAGATTTAATCAAGAATACATTGTAGAAGTTTCACGGAGACGAAGCTATTTATGTATGAGAAAAGTGGAAGGAAGTCTCTTATACATTGGCTCAGGGCTTACAACATGTATGAGCTGGCCTAGGTGATCACTCTACACAATGCAACGTTCACCAATTCCATCGTAAGAACATCCACATACTATCAAATTTTTGAAAGTTCTATATATAGTTCGAATCAAAAACACTTTCAGTGAACGGTTCTTTGCTGTGGCAGGTCTGAAAGTGTTGAAATATTTGGCGTTCTCGGTTTTTAAGATCTGCAAATCAAAATCATTATTATGAAATCTTTAAAAAAAATGTATACAAGGACAAACGGACCATAAGTATGGCATCCGTGTGCTTTGAATTCCGTAACAAGAGTTTTTAGGGGGTTAGGTGCTTAATAACGAATATTAATTATTTTATTTACATGTTTAAAATAACTTTTTAACAAAGTTTTTATCATTTTTTATCATTTATCATAATCGACCTAAGTTACTGCAATGATAGTTCAACTTTTTACAAAAAATAAGTCAGAAAATTTGAAAAAAAATGTAAACTTTGATATTGCACATCTCCATAACTATTGACATTAGGTCATGGTTGCTTGAACATTTTAGACTCGTAACATAGTCAGGAACTCCCGGCCAAGTTTCTGCCGCCAGCTCTGTTATACTCTGTATATATTACCAATGTCTCGTGTATCGATTACTAATCGTTCGATCATGAAATGTCTCGTAATCGCGCATCTTCAAAATGGCTCCAAAAATATTTAACACTTAACACTCTTGAAACGCGCGACAGGTGTAGTGCATTTGAATACGCGAATATTGTATTATTCCGCGATACCTATGAGGTCGGAGCACAATGCGCCTTGTGTCGGCAGCCGACCCACTTTACACGGCGACAACAATGAATAGGCCCGAGTTTCATTATTAAAATAGCAATAACAGTCGGCGGTGATAGCGAGCCACGGTGGCAGAGGTGGCTGTCGAGAGAGAAATCGATCCACGCGGCGGAGGGCGGCGCCGGGCGCCACAGCCTTGGAGGTTGAACTTCTAGACGCGAAAATGATTCCAGCGATAGAACGCGATAGGAATTGTGATTGTGCGTTACAAGATGAAAATTAAGCGTTACATCACGCTTTAATTTTATCTTACAAGGATTTTTGAACAATTCTTTAGACATTGATATAAGATATAATCGTTTGAGATAAACAGAAGCAAATGCATACAAGATAAATATAATAAGCACAGAGATAGGATTTTTTTAAATGTAATTTTCAGAGCCAACACTTGTTTGCATTCCGATAATCGAACAACCCAAATATATATGAACTAGTAAACGATAATCAGTCAAAGCAAAGCACATAATTCTCTTCTATATAACTTTTTCTTTCCATAAAACAAATTAGAATTTTTTGTTTCACTTCGGAACTCAAAATTTTCTTACATTCTACTTAATCTGTTTACTTTTTCACAAAATGCCAATTAAAATTCAACGCGAAATCGTAGTATACTTGTGTTAGCGTGTAAATAGCGCCACCTGGAAACGCCAATTGTTACATAGAGAAAACAAACAACAAAAATAAATTTACAAAAAATGTCAACCCTTCTTTTATATCTCATTATTTACTTTTTATAGCTCACTATTTGCGCCATCTGATAGCGTTAATGACGGACATAGTTACAATTGAGAATAATGCATTCTTTGCTTATGCTCTCATTATTAATCATTTAGTAGCATTAGTGGCGGACATTGTTACATAGAGAATTATTATCTACTTTGATGATACGAAAATGGACGTTCTCAAAGTTGTATTTGCGATCTTAAATCTTAATTAAATTGCCATTGAGTACATACAATATACCGTGACTGTGATATTATCAAACCAAAACTGCCACAATCCTGCATGTCACATACAGAATATATATCAAAGGCTTCCCGGCCAAGCCATCACAATGTCAAAAATAAACGTAAAAAAATTACTCCCCCCCCCCAGTGAACTGTGCACATGGCACACGCACCCAATCATGTTTGCGCCCAATCATGAGAGCTAGTTCGATCTTTTTATTGATTAAATCTCGAAATATGTCAGCGTTCGGTCGCGCGGATTCTAATATTGGAAGCCGTACCGGCCGCTAAACACGCCGACGGCCGTGAAATTCTGACAAAATAATTGACCGTAAAATATATTGCGCAAAAACGCGATGTAATTTGAATGCGTTATTAATATTTATATAATATAGTTGTATCGCGTTACGTAACACGTGGCATAGAGACCACCATCGCCGATATGTCGACGCTAGCTTATTGTATCGGCCGGCTCGGTCGCACGTGGTCGCGGTGATCCGATTGTCAAAACCACGTGGGCGCGCGCACGCGTAAACGGATGTACGCTGTCAAACGGGAACGTAATCCGATCGTCGGTCAGTCATTCGTCGTCGTTTTCAAGCAGCTGAATCATTGGCGGACATCATCGAGGTCTGATGAGTGGATTGGAATAATTGAAAAATTACATCACGACATTGATACTAGCAATTATTTGTAACGTTTTGCATATTGATGTGTAACGCTTAATGGTGTGATGGAGTGCGAAATAAAAAAATAAATAGAACATTAAATCGATATATCAAAAATTGAAAAAAATAAAAACTCGAACACGGAAAGAAAATATCACGCAAAAGTCTTTTAATATGTAAAACGATGCAAATGCAAGGAGACGTTTAAAACGAGAAAACGACAAAATTATTTTAAACGCGAAAAGAAGTCATTTTATTTTATTTTTTAACAAACAGACCGTCAGCAGGTCATTAATGATCCTAATAGATGGTCCTAGAGTGACATTAGAGTACAAAGTATGAGTGATATAATTACACAATGATTTTTATGATAAATTAATAATAAATAAATAAGTAATGACTTAATGATGAAATAATTTGTAAAAAATATTCAGACTAACGCAAATCAATAAATACAATTTTAGGAATTAGTTCCAGATCAACACGTTTTTACACAATACTTTTATGATAAATAAAAAACAATGTCTTAATGATAAAATATATTGTAAATAATATTCAGAAAAAAATATTGCAAATTAATAAACACGTTTTAGGAGTAATTGATTAGCAAATTTTTACATAATACACAATACAGTTTTTGTAAATAAGTTGATAATAAAAAATGTCTTAATGATGAATAAATCGTAAATTATATTCAGAATAATATAAAGGGTCATAGCTCATTATATCACCACGTAGATTACCCATAGGGGTGATAGAACGCCACTCTTTTGTCCTGACAGTCCATATTTATCTCATCCACATCCACATTGCGCATCTACAGTACAACAGTATTAGTTTGCCAATTTTATTAATTTTTGACGATAGAAATCGAATTAACTAAAAGGTCACATATTCACATGATTTGTATGTTTCGAAGGTTTTACATTTCACTTCATTATGATTATCAGATTCCTTTCAATGTCAAGGAAGACACTTATAATATCATATGCATAAGATGTTACACGTTTAATAAATAAAAATCGTTTTTAAGAAACGCACAAGTAATTTTAAATCATAAGCAGGCCGACTTCGAGGAACGGTAACCTCCAATTAAAATAACATTTTTATTAACATTTCACGCAATAACACTAAAAGTAATGTCAACACGCTGATGCGGGAGTTATGACGACAGGCGCAGTCTTACGACACCAGAAACCTTGACTCTTTTTCTGTATTTTTATTTGTTCGTCGTTAATTATACTTGGCTGTACGACATTGGTTGCGCGGTGACACTGTCTTTTACTATTTCTGAAATTCAGGCGGCTTGGTGTTTGAATATTAATTACATTTCTATTAGATCCCCTCTTCTGCGCCTAATGACCACGCCCACATACCCACCCGACTCTAATCTCCACCCCCCTCCTCACGTCGTCCTTAAGTCTTAAGTTTAGTATTAGTAACATTACTGAAGATGATGTTTTGATGTTGATGATGATGAAGATGATGATGAAGAGGTATTCTGGAGAATGGCAGAACCAGGGATGAAGATGTTATGTACAGTGTACAATTTATGAGTGTCACATCCTCAAACAAAGCTGTTCTGTTATAACACGTGCATCGAAACGTTAGAAAGTCTCGTTTAACGTCCCTAATTGAGCAAAAAGCGAGAAGCTGAGCCAATCCGTGCTATTCTGAAAATAGCAATATTGGGGTGTCAAATTTTTATCCCTTTTTTATATTAATAGACAAAAATTATAATAAAAAATAAACGAGACGTAAGTATGCGTCTGTATTCAGTGTTCGTCGCACTTAAATAAGATTTGTATATTTTCGCGTATCTCTCTCAAAGTAATAACATTTATTTGCGATGTCCGATTTCTCCGGTCTGGTTTGACAGCTGCCCTCCGCCGTAAACGTAACCTCACAATTTTCATGTTTCGACTAAAGTTACATGAAATAAGTACTAATGCTGTATTTAAAACTTACAGAAAAAATACTATTTCAGATGCATTTATTCATTTCTTCTCCCACAGCGTCCTGATGTAAAATTATGTGCAAAATTGTCACTGTCACATTGGACCATAGAAAAGAGATATATTGTTGGACTCTATTTATATTTGACGTTTGACGGATAACCGTCACGTGCTTCTTTCTCCCTCTGACCACACCACCGACGTATAACTACATCTCGCTATTTTCAGAATAGCACAGATTAAGCGGCGTAGCGCGTGGGACTTTTAATTAAACATGCTAAATCTGCCAATAAATCATGATGGTTCAGAATTAATTATAAAACCTTTGGAGTGCGGGTTTCATCTCGAAAATTACGATTCACGACGATCATTAACCTAAAAAGGCAACCGGTTAGACGATCATCGCGATGATTTACGATTATGCACGTCGCCTCCACAAATAATGCAATTTATGAAAAATGTTTTCCCGATGTGGTTGACTCGATGGGATTCGCGACCGTAAACGCTGTTTCGCAGACGATAAAAACTAACATGTTGCAGTAGTAATTACGATTACTATTCATTGACTGATGTGCGTCCTATTCTAATTCGTAAAGGTTAAGTTTAAATACAAACACACACAATGTAATCAAAAACAATGTATTACATTTGTATTTAAACTTAACTAAAGAATATGAACAACAAAGTGCATGGTTGTTGGAAGAGTATCCACAAATATTGTTTTGAATGGAGTCGCTATCAAAAAAGTGAAAGAATTCACATTATTTGGGTAGCAGAATTTCCCAAGATGGCCGCTCAGAGGCAGACATCACAAGCAAGAGTCGCCGAAACAAAAAATTCAAGATCCTTGAATCCCCCAACATTGATATTAAGGTTAGGAAGAATTTGATGAAAACTCTTGTCTGGAGTGTGCTGATGTATGGCAGCGAAACATGGACCATCGGCCAGAGCATGTCCGGGAGGCTAGCGGCCTTTGATACGTGGTGCTACAGGCGCATGGCGAGGATCCACTGGTCAGAACATATCCGAAACGACGAAGTGTTGAGCAGGGTGGGCGAAAAGAGGCGGCTCCTGAACATAACCGCTCAACGAGCAATTTGGATAGGCCATAATATAAGGTAATTAATATAAATTAACTTTGTTTAAACCACTTATTTATTGAAAAAAATCAACATGTTTCAATAAATAAGTGGTTTAAACAAAGTTAATTTATATTAATTATAATTATGTTACCACAAAATAAATTTGCTACATTTGAAGAAGAACATAATATAAGGCATCCGGGCCTGCTTTTTACGAGATTAAGCTACATAGATCAAATTACCGGAGATGTGCGCTGTAGCACCTACCGAAGAAATGAAGAGGCTGGCAGGTGACAGAAGTGGAGAGATCGAGTGCTTGTTGCAGACCAATCCTAGGATTGCGACCCCAAAAATAATACGTCTAAACACCCTTCAATGTCTTGTCACGTTATCGAGAAGTACGTACCTAGTACCTATTACAGCTTGAAAACGAGAGGCTCGGTGGACAGTATGTAAAAAAAAAAGCCTCGACCTCATAATCAAATAACAGAGACATTTCAGAAAGAATCAATACATTAATTGATTACAGTGCATTCGTAGGTCACTGATACATCAGCCACAGATAAAAAGAGTATACAATTACGCGATGTTCTTTTTGTTCTTTGCAATATGACGGACAACGTGTCTTGACCCATCACGAAAAATAGATAAAATCGTTTTTACGCACGGCCGTAATAACACACGTTCAATGTTAGCATTTGCTCCCTCGTTAACGTCATTCGGGCATTTTCCCCTTGAGGCTGCGCGGCCGTTAAAGCCGAGTTTTGCATTAATGCGGACACTAAATTTCACGTGATATTTGATCGAGTGTGGATTTGAATAAACAAAAAATACGAACGGCATCCTAGCGGCGTGTTGCCGTCGCAAATATTTAATTGCATGAGATTATTACAAAAACATTGACACATTTATCCGTTTGGATCTGAGAATATATTGGCGGCCAAGAAAATAATAGTAATGATGGATAGAATTTTTTTACGACTTGACATTTCGAGTTTTTAATTTTAATTCGAAAACAGTCTTTTCCCAGCCATTAAAGATGCATTAGAAACCAAACACGACTGAAGAAATCTACGTGGATTTATTAAGAGGCACAAATCAATAATTTATAATGGAAATCTGGAAAAAGAAAAGTGATCAATCATTCGTTAATCGCATTTTGTTCTCTTCTATTGTAAATAAAACGAAATCTTAGCGATTCGTTATCGCCGATGGTGTGGATGGTGAATTGGCTTCTACGAACAAACGAAAAAGTGCTTGAAGAGGCTAAAATAGCGCGCATCAGACCCACTACCATCATCGTCACTCTTGGCTCTACAACCCCTGGTGGGTCTTGGCCTCCTCATGAGTCTTCCGCCACTCATCTCGGTTTAGTGCCAGCTCTCTCCAGTTTAGAAGCTTCAAGGCAGAAATGTCTTCGAGGACCTTGTCGCTCATCTTAATTTTGACCTTCCTAAGCTCTTTCGCCCTATCGGCCTTGAGTTCGGCGGAGACTTTGGTGCTTGATACTCGGTCATTCTCGTCGACCACTACCATTTGGCGATAACTTCAATGCCTTAAACAAGACTACCAAAGGTGTTTATGTCATAGTAAATGCTCACGTGGTAGCAAAAAAAACTGTTGCAATATTCTGAATGCGAACTTTCAAACGGCTCACCTTACGTACCAGACCTAGAAAAAATGCGTAAGACAGAACAAGCATGCTGCAATCAAGAAGAGAAAGAAAGAGCAAAGAAGTTAACTCGCAGCCGCTGTCAAGATGTCCTAGAACTTGTGTATCCAGGATTACAACCCATAATCGTGAAGGACACTTTTCTTCGGACATGAGAAACAGCCATTGACGATGGTGAATGCGAGCGGCGTTATCATTTTTTTTAATCAATACAATTACTCCATTACGATTTCGTCCGATGCTATCTTCACATTTTCAACAATACACGAGTACGCATTGTCTTTCCATTGAATACCGCGGAGAGATGTCTCCGATTCATCTGCCGTGTGAGATGAGCTCTCTTCTGCTCACTTTTCCATGTCTAATCGGCGGCTACGTTTTAATTGGTCAGTCTTCAGCCACGTTCGTTCCACGAGCGAAAAATAAAGAAATTTTAAAAAAGTAAACTCATTCAGCGAACGTTGTTTTCTCTCGACAGCAACTGCAGTCTCACACTAAACAATCGACTGGACCAGAGATTGGTGTATTATAATCTGTTATAATAATTGCAACCAATCTGCTCGTTTTAATGCCGCATTAAAAAAATTGATTATGCACCATGCATATATTTACTCGTACATGACAAGAAATAACGTAGATACTAAAACAAAATTTCATTACGATATTAATATTTTTTTTAAATCCTGTACAGTCCTGTACAGATACGCAAAAATAAGTTGCTAAAAACTATAATTGCCCATATTTTGTAATGTAATTTTGTAGTTTATCCTGAAGAAGGAACGATGGATCCTAAACCGCGTTACCAAAATATAGGGGTTTTAACCAAGTGAATTTTGTTGTTTAATTAAATTAAAAATTAATAACCACAAAGTAACAGCTGATTACAATAGTATGGAAATACGATAGATAGATTTCAACGGAAATTTTAACTTTAAAAAATATACGGTTACAATTTTAGGTCACTGTGGCGTCATCAGTCAATCCACCGGGTTCAAGGTGACTATATTTTTGCGATAGATTTTTTTCAAGTATGTTTCTAAGCAAATTATAATCATTATCGAATTACAATATCAATTTAACTATCATATTAGTTAAAATATACAAGACATGCGTGCGACCTATTATTACATACGATGTAGAGACGCGGGCTGACACTGACACCAAAGGACTCCTCAGAACAACTGAAATGAAGGTGCTGAGATCTATTACTGGAAAAACTCTACGTGACCGTGTCCGAAATGAAGACATGAGGAAACGTAGCCAGAACAGACAGTGACAGACTCGTGCCTACAGCAGCGAATGAAGGACGAGCGAGGATGCCTACCGAGAAGAGCACCGAAAAGATCACCCCAGGAGGCATAGTTTTCTGTATCACAGATCAACAGATCTACTAAAAGAAAAGGAAGAAGAAGAAGATATTAGTTAAAAAAGGAGTCATATCAAATAATTTCAACATATGCAATTTATCCTTTTTAAATCCTAATACCTGTCGGTCAGTTGTCCCTATTATGGATACCGTAGGCGCTCATATGATAGAATGGGTATTAAATAGTAGTTCAGGTTGAAAATCAAATGAATATTCTTGTATTATTCAGGTAAAAAATGCTTGTTACCACTTGCCCCTGTTACAACTAGCCCCCCGCTCTCCTGCTGTCCTACACATCACAGCCCCTTGTTAACGTCTGCACAGTAAACGTCTCGCAGGAAAATGAACACGGGTAAATATTGACATATCTACCTGCGATATATCACCAGGTCACGAATGGTGACGACTGGGCGCACGCATCACCGTTGTGCAATGGTGGAATATAAATAGTCATTGATACGACATTTCATCAGCGCAGAGGTTCAAGTCACCACCGCGGAAACGGAATTAAATTGTAATAAAAATCATGGTAAAATACGCCGTAGATGTAAAAAGGGGGAATTACGAAACGCGACCGGATCCGCGCTGACACAACGCCGCCGCGAGCCGGTGGGCGGACTTTCCACGAGAAAACCCTTGAATGACTCAAATATATATTTCCCAAGAGTCCTCGCTACGATCAAGACAATGGACAAAAATGTACGCTTTTATTAATAAAACTCAAGAATTAAAACATTTTTTTAAAATAGATATCAATATTCTTACTATTCTCAAACTAAGCCGATAGCCAGTGCTATGAAAATAGGACCGACTTGCTGGTGTCCTGGAATGGGGCTCGAACCACTGACCACCAGATCACTAGGCGAGCGTCATGACCGCTACACCGACAAGCTACTCAATAACGTTTAACGAATGATTAAAATTATTATAAACAAGACAACTTTTTCACATACCTAACCTGTCTTACAGCTTGTGTCAAAAACATCGGAGACGTGTTGTTCATTCAATTATGAATATGAAATATTGTTAAGTGTTAAGAATATGAAATGAATTATTTCTAAAATAAGTGACAAATTTTGCATTTTTTTCAATATTCATTATTTTCTGTAAAACGTTGAACTATCACAACATCAACTTATATGAATGAATATCAAAAATGCATTTTGCACCATTTTTCCGATGTTTTACATAAGATAGGTCAGAATATATAGAGAAAAAATGCAAACTTTAATGTCGCTTATCTTCTTGACTGACAACTGACATTTTACCCAAAGTGTAAATAATATTTTCTACTCACAGCTAAATGATGAAGAATCTCCCGAAGTTTTTGCTACTAGCTAAGAGACAACTATTACATATTCTTTTATTTAAAGAAAAAATAAGAGGCAAAATAATATATACATTCGTGTTATTTACAAATTTAAAAAATATATTTTCACCGTTATTGCGTTTGTTGCATGTTTTAAATCTGTCGAAAATATTTAATACATGAAAAAGTAATTGCCTTAACATGCGAGCCTGACATGTTTGCGGAAAATAATAATGATTATTTTTATGTTTATACAGAAATAATAACAAACTTTACAAAAAAAACGCTTTGATTCATGTCGACCGGTTTCAGTACCACTGGGTCTTCGTCAGGACGTGTGAACACTTACTCTCCAATATAAAATATTCATGATACTGAATTTCTCCGCAAATATTTACATTAATCACAACGTCGCAAAATATTATCTCTCTATGACTTAATCGCCTTGCGATAAGCACTGCCATCCTCCATCGATAAAAGATGACAATAACGACAATATTATTGATGTGACAAAAACTTGGATAAAAAAGAAAATGGAATAAATTCACGGTATTACTCAGTCTAATTATTCCGATTTTGTATGTTGGCAAACCACTGCTACCGAAATATGATTCTTCGGCAGTTTTGCGGCACCGCGTCAGATAAAGTGGCCATTGTTACGGTGCATGTGGGAAACTGCGGTACAATCTCACACCGCTAATCTCCTCACCGAGACTGCTGGCCCAGGGGCGCTGAAGCCGGGGCCTGCATTAGTTTAATAAATGCAACACTAAACATTCAGCGAAATAACGGTATATCAAAATTATTTTGTTAGGTGGCCCGATTAACCACTCGTATGTTTTGTTATACCTCTTAAGGCGCGTTGGGGTTGAAATTTTAGTATGCAACTAAAAGACGGCAGTTTTCACACCACGTCAAAGAGAGTAAAATGTGTGTATTTCAAATATTGGCTAAGTTCACTTGTTATAGAGACCCAGACTTTTTCCTGACCGTTTAGTCCAATTACATATATTCCAATAATGCATACAACAGAGTACGTGATTTATTAACGTATGCTAAAGTACACGAACCCATTTTTGTTTATCACAAACTGTCTTTCAGTAATAAAACTGTCATCATAACATAAGTGAGGGCTGCAACCTGATTGTTTAGTCTCTTTCTGAAAATTTGTTTGTCGCAATGGATCAAAAATATATGAAATTTGATGAATTTTTTTACTAATAAAATGTTCGTAATTTTCTAAACACTGAAAAAATCTATTACAATTTTAAATCACATTGAAAATGCATTATAAGTCGGTATAAGCACACAATATATAACAAGTACATATTTTTAAATGACTATCATACAATTAATAGTTGATTAGATAGGTGGATATAGTTTTATCTTTATGGAATCTGAACTCGTCATTGGCATTTACACGAAATTATAAAAATATATATATATTTAATCTTAATAGAAAGACATTTTATTGCATCATCATGTTAGCGGAAGTAAAATAAAGTACTTGTAATTGTTAAAATGAAAAATGTGCTTGATTTAACATTGATGAGACTGAAACAACGATATAAGTAACTTAAGAATGTGAAATATACATATATGTAAAAATATCGTTAAAAAATAATACTGACATCAAATTTACTTATTCGGAATCAAAATTACGTGAAAAAAAATGTAAGGTCACGATGTGCAGTGGAACTCCTCAATACCTCTTCCCACGTTCGACCTTAAAAACAATCGAGGCGCGCGACTGCAATTTTGGGGGCAAGCAGTGACAAGTGCAGTCCCAAAGGGGAGCCCCCGAGGTTCGCCACGCCTGCGAGCGGCATCGGCGCAGAATAGGTTCGCGCCAGTAGTCGCATAATGGGGTTCCCACGCCGTGACAAGCAAACACCGCTTTTAAAAATTGCATCGAGCCCAAAGAGGGAAAACAAATTAGCCGCGTACAATGTATACGGAGCTGTCAAAAAGGAAAAAATAAATAAAAGGCGAATGATAATCGCCATTTAAGTAGGCAGCGTGCGGGTGTACGGTTACAACATTTTCGGCGAAAATGTGACATTGTAATTTAAAATATAATTTTTATTTAAACTTTGTGCTATTTTTTTTATTTTTATTAATATTTTAGATACATAGAAAAAGCGTAATTACAAATATAATACAAAAAATATAAAAAAAGCAAGTCCCCAGGCAGCAAAAGCATACTGAATTAGTCGGAAAAACTATACATAATAAATAGAAAACTTAACACATTTAAATTATAAATAAACATATCAAATTGTTGAACAATTATGAATTATGTCTATCTATCTCCTGTCCAACACAAGTCTTTTCAGTTGCTTATTGAAGAGTCTTACATTACTTATTTCCTTTATGTCACTTAGAAAGTCCATTATAGAATTCAACAGCTGTATATACAGAGTGTAACAGATCTAGACACAATACTTTACAGGTGGGTTCCTGCCTTGATTATGAGTCGAAAATGTTCAAGTAACCATGATCAAATATCAATAGTAATGGGGTTGTACAATATCATAGTATTCTTTTTTTTTTCAATATTTCTGACTTGCAAAAGGTTGAAGTATCATTACAGTAACTTACATCAAATATGAAAAATTCATGCCCTTTATTACAAGTCAAATAAAATGGTGAGGAGAATTTTTCGGTCATTAACGACAACAAGTCTATGATCTGAAAAATGTTTTGAAATATGTTATTATTCATGAGTGTCTTTTCAGATTTTTTTATAATTTCAACGGCTTCCAAATTGTTAATTACCCATCCGTTATGAGTGGCGTGGTTTTAATTTGTGGCTATAGAAAGAATGATTGGTATCAATTAAAACTACTCCATTCGATTCCTCATAAAGGATGGATTTTTTTAGATGTAATAATGAAGAAGAAGAATAAATAAATAAACAATTGTGTATGTGGTAAAAAGATTAAATAAAAATTATATTTTAAATTAAAATGTTGCAGCACCAAGTCACTGCCAAATCATTCGATGATATTAATGTGACATTGCGATTGATGCAATACAAAAGAAGCAAGAATTATATTTTAAAAAATCATTAATAAAATTAATTATAGTAAAAAGGCCATGGTGACTGGAAAGGCAGAAGGGCAGAGTGGAAGAGGCTCTCGTGATTTAAATTCGAAAATAATAATATTGAGAAAAATATTATTTCACAACGTTGCTTGTTAAACAGTGTATGCGGTGTTAGAAATAGTGAAATCAATAAAATATTACTTTTTAACATGAAGACTTTCACTTCGGTTACAAAATAAAAACAGATTTTTTTAATTTCCCACAAGTACGTACTTTTTACCGCCGATTTCTCAATTATTCATTCAATGCGCTATTTTGAAAAGTGATGTACAAATGAGGGAAAAATTAATAATTCATCGCGATTCGAATCATTGTTCTATCATCCTTCGACTGGACGGAAATGAATACTGATAAACAATGCCGAACTATAAAAAATATTTTTTTTCAATTTCAGCGAATCGAATCCGTGAATCAAACTAATAAAACGCGCATCACGAAAGGACTGAAATGCCTTGTTAGTAGATTAATATTTATTATAAAAACGTCCATCATTTGTCCTTTGTCGGTAATGGATCGTTAGCAGTGTTAGCCGCTCGACGTGAAAAAAGACGTGGCATGGTTTGCGACACGACAGATTTCATGCAATCCGGGTACGCAAAGCGATGTATTTACTTGCACTAGATCTCAATCGGCAGACGATGGAGCGACTGATCACCTGATCGGCGTGAAGATGTACCAGGATCCGAGGAAATTTATGCATCTTTGTCGTTCTGACTGTTGCAATATAGAGACATATACCCTATCCAATCTCTAGGTGTCTCTTGAAAATACTACGTTTTGCAGAACCCGAAACGACTATGGGCCAAAGATTTAAGTACATACCTACAAACAGGGTATAACGGTGATAATTAACGCCAAATCCATCAACAATATTTATTTATTTATTTATCTTAATTATTTAGTTCCACACATAAGGTTGTGTGGACTAATATACGATTTAACTTAGACATATTGCATTCCATCTAAACATTTAAACAATAAAAATTTTACACTCCAGTTTAAAACTCCTTATATTCTCCGTGTTTCGAATTTCCTTTGTCAGGCTATCGAAGATTTTTATACCTTTTTACATCATAATTTTGCGAGATGTTTTTCTTTTTCTTTGGTAGTCTTATGTTGTCGCTTTCTCTTGTATTGTAAGAATGAAAATCCTTATTCAGGATATAACGGACTAGCGGACACGACAACTCCAGCAATTTTAATCGGATTTCTTTCAAAGTTTTCTGAAAAATGGGCTTTATATATATTTATCGTTAAATGTATTAAATTAATTTTATTAATTAATTACTTATGAAATATTATATTATAAATGAATATTAAAAAAAAACTAAACTTTTAAACTCATTAGGCAAAACCTTATCCAGCACCCTGTTTAAAAATGGTTGCTGTTTAAATGATTTAAAAATTCGTAACTCAGTTAATATTAGATCAAGAAAAAAGTAAACAACACACTTATACACAGACGTCTACCTAATACTTGCGGCCATAGCCGAAAGGGATTTTTTGATTTGTATATCATCAAATCAAACCATAGAATCGAGCAATTTATTCTTGGACTCTGAACACACCTGAGCACCTTCAAAGTCAATAAATAATAAATTTGATTCCTTCATAAATCACGCGAGAAATTGCGTTATTCCAACGTATCGTTAATCAGTGCAACAGAATAATTAATTTACAAAAATAAAACTGATTGAGACATTAACTGCGATGTTTATAAGGAAAACAAAAATGAAATGCCCAAATAGCGCAACAAAACCTCGGGGGCTTTTATGGAGGGTAATCAATCGAATGGTAGAATAACACGTATTAACGATCTGACATAATTATAACGCACTAAACATTAATTAGCCCGCGAGTCACGACGCGGTAGAACAAAGCGACTTTATTATTGTTATCCGGCACTTGTAGTCGCTCTGCAGTCCACCTCGAACGTGTGGAAGCAGTCGTAAAAGCACGCAGAGAGATATCCACGTCAGAACAGACCTCACTACTGGAGAAAGCTCTCGAGTCGTGATCCAGCAAAAACGAACCAATAATGATATATACACACTATTCACGTACATAGCGCTATCAATCGATGGGTCTTTTTTCCCGTTATTAAATGAAAACTTGTGAGCTCGTTACACGAGGCGTGTTAATTAAATAATGCCGTATAATCGTTAATAAAAAAGTAATAAATAATAAAAAAATACCTGCGATAATTAAAATGAAAATCGGTACAAAACATTAACTTAAAGTGGATATGGATTGGAAAATGGGACAGGTTTCTGGAGAGGTCAGTGGTCAACAAAAGGAAGCACGCTCTTCCTTCTTTTTTTGATCCAGGTAAACACAGCACTGGTCTCTCCCTAATCAGAAGGGCAGTGGATCTTGAATTCTTGTGGCACCTTATTCCTTATCAGAAGGCTTTACGATCACGTAAACTGGGCACACACAACCTAAGCAGTCAAAAGCAGTTCAAAGAAAAGAGATTTTGGCAGAGCGTGCATTACGGAAAAAGGTGTAGAAAAGGTGGATGTGTTCAGTGACATCTGGCCCTGTTCACAAAGATCGAACGAATGTTTCGATTTAGGTACGTATCTTGGATGAACGAGTAACAAAAGAATGATAAAACTACAGAAGATATGCAAAAATACGTCACCGTCCCAACTACTGTCCAGAAATATCTAAATGGTTATCAGACAAGTGGAGGAAGACTCTTGAGGAGACCAAGACCCAATAGGGTGGTCCAGTGATGGTGACTCACATATATGTTTGAGCCATGGACCCTTATTAAAAGAACGAACATGCATTGGACATTTTTGAAAGTAATTTTTTGAGGCGATTTAATAAATCGGATTTTGGTGCAGGCACTACTATGAGCTATATAATAATATGTTTAAAGCATTAGGCGTCTCAAAGATTACACAAATATTATATCCAGGATATAGTAGCTAGGCCATATGCAGAGGAAAGTTAAGGCGAACCACAACAATGTCGATAAGAGATGAGATGTAAAAAAATATGTAATAGCAAACAAACAATGTGACCAAGGTTAGTGACATAAACCAGTTCTGTTTCTTTAAACATTTTTTTTATAATCATAACTTCAATTTGCATAACAATGCTGATTTTAAGTCATAATAGTAAATCACACCATGACAAAGGAGGACAATGAACTAGTTTACCCGGCAGATTCTAATTGGATGCCAAGTGAACAAAATACATATGAAAAAGTTGTGTAACGTATGAAAACATGAGGCAAGTCGCTAGGAAAATATTTGTTTGTTCCACAAACAAAATGAGTCGAGTGGCTTTTCAAAAACCCCCGAGTCAGAAAGGTGATTTTTATTTGAGATGTATTCTTAATTATTTGGAAATTTGACATGGGTGTAAAATAATTCACAATAATAATATAATCATTCTTGTAAAAATTAACTTCAGTGAAGTCATGACTGAAGCCAATTAGATTGTACGATTTGAGAGAAACGTTAGGGGAGTTGAGACTATTGATAATTTCGTTACAGAATGTAGAGCCTTAAATCATAAGAACAACTATATTGTGACATAAATGTGATTTTTAAATTTAACAAAAACACGTTATTTCGGAAGCTTTTCGGTGTGCGTGACATGCCATCAACTATGGAAAAATAACATTTCCATAAAATAAAAGAATATAGTCTAAACTTGATTTATTGTTTCAGAGCTAAGTTTGTAGAATTCCATAATCACACATAGAGATTGATAATGCCCTCATAAGGCGAAACGCGTCTCGGAAAATTAAAAAGGTACAACTTAAAAACAGTTGTTTTTATTTCCATGTGTGTAACTTGAAATAAAATTCCAACGATGTTTGAAGAGACAGAAACAAAATTCAATAACGTGTATACGAGGTAGAGCGGGACGAACGAAAAAACCATTCTGTGCAAGAATGGTATTGTATTTTTTTTAAATTGGGTTAAATTAAAAAATCGCTCCAGTATTGTTGTACAGAGGATGGCAAATCGTCAGCCAAAAAACTCTAAAACAATTTAATAACCGTGACTGTGCAAACGTTGTCCTGTGAAAAGTGCCGACTTGGACTACGGCGGGCGCCGCGCGTCGACGGCGGTAACAACCGACGCCGAGTGACGCCGTTAATTACAAAAGGCTGTGACAAGGTCTGAGAAAATCGTTATTATCTCAAAGTGCCCCGTCGCTCGGAAACAATGTAACAATACGGTTACAGAACTCGGCTCCCATGCGTCGGGTGCTGTGCCCGATGTATGACAAAAAAGCCTCCGGTGCCCACCGCGGCGTGTGTAAGGCGCGCGGTACATTTTAAAGGTTACGCGGGACCAAATTATACCAATCCGTATTTTAAGGCGTTTTACATTTTGCAGGGAGTTATACCGTACCGTGGATGATGCTGCTAAAATTCGTAGGCCGACACAATTTAGAGTACCAACAAAAACAAGCTTATCAGCAGTTTTTGAATCCTGTGTTTAAAATGGTTCAAGTCAACATGCAAAAAAATGAGCTTTATATTACAATATTTATGAGAGGCTTTGAAAAAAATATGTCTAATACAGACTGAAAAGTATTATGATGATGACGATAACGATGCAATACGCAACGACGCAATACCATTCCTATAGCAATATTTTTTCTTTGAAAAATATTTTTGTTCGTAGAGACATCAACGCCCGAGCAAGAGAGAAAACTGATCGCCTGTAACAATAACATGAAATATTCTCACGAAGGTTATCGATACGATATTACCGGTTGTTAGATAGAGGCCATTATAAAATATTTGCGCACGCGCGTTGTATCCGTTTATTTCACGTGTCAATAGAATATCAAAGAGAGTTTAATTTCTATAACAAATTGTTGACAGACAAAATGAGAAACACGAACTAAGAATAGCTCCGACTCAGAGCGCAGTTGGAAAAATAATTTAGCATCACCAAACTGGTAAAATATAAGGATAACTTTTAAAGCGAGTCCAACACTTCTTCGACTGCACAAACAACTGCAGGTCGTTTGTGATGGCAAGAAACACAGTCGATCCGTTACGTTTGTTGTCACACGGTTGTGTAAAGATTTAGCGTCAAGCACTTGAGACGTCAAACGTTTAGATAAATTTGTATTCAATTATTTTTAGTAGCAAGTAGAACTACACTTTACTTCATCAGGCAAGTGTTATATCTACATTTATTTATTTTATTATTTGAAAGTAACTACTTCCTATCGTCACTTTCGTTTCCATTCGTCTCTCCCACTAGGACAGACTTTTATCAGGAGAGAATAATTTACTTAGACGAAGATTTTAATAGTTTATATGTAAAAAATATTGGTTATTTTATTTGTATATATCTACTTTTATGTGAGTTTTTGAGTTATGTGAGTTTTTTTTTTCATCAGGGTGCTGTATAACTGATGATGGAATGGTAATTTCTGAAACATGTTGGTGAGAAAAAAAAAACTCACATAAAAGTAGATATATACAAATAAAATAATCAATATTTTTTTAAAATATCAATCTACAATATTGCTCAATCAATTGAAAAAAAAAGTTTATATGTTATCTAGTTAAGCAGACATATCTTCACTTCTTCAACGGTCACATAACTTCAACCCGGGCATCGTCCCATACAAACAACTCCTTGCAAACATAACAATACATCTAAAAATTTTAAAGAAACACTTTTACGCCAACGATTAATGTCCGTTTCATGTTATCAATCAACCCCGAATGCGACACGATAACGTACACAATTGCACAATGCCAAGAGTACACAGATTGTCTACGATTACTTGAGGCAACTCGATAATTCCGCCACAATCGACCAACACGTTCAAAACACAGAATGAGGTTGTACAAAGAAAGGTAACACCGGTGACGAGGTTCCTCTCCCGGGCAGTGTCGTTAGCGTTACAGTGAGGTCGGACAGTATATTTTATTCAAACTTTCCTGAGGTCTTTGTTTGCGGTTCACATTAGACAACAAAAGCTATTGACATTGCAATTTCCTTCGGCGGCGTAGCGGAGGCGAAACGAGACCGCGGCGTTGCGAAATAATTGTACTTTTTCAAGCACACACCACGTGCGTCAGCTTTGACGTACACAAAGAATCATATTTGAATATGAAATATCGCGTAGCACAACTAAAGGTATCCGGCGACGTGAATAATATTCTCGCAAATTAAAATGGTAATTATATGCTGGTTTTAAAATAGTAGATCTGGATGACCTCTAAAATGTATTTTAGTACCGTGGGCCGAAGGAAGAACGCGAAGAAATTGGATACGGAACGTGTTACTGTTGTCATTGTTGACGTGACACACTTCAGCTTCGCAGCACACACACAACTGAAAATTATTTTTACCGAGAGGCGATGTGCTTCTATCACAATAACGACTCGAGTTGACGAGAAGGACATAAAAATAATATATAGTTGGTTACAATAATAATGTTGCAACGCAATTAGTATTATGTGATTTTAACACAGGACATTCTTAAAGGCAATTCCAACGCCAATTTCTATTCCAGGGTAAACTGGATTAATCGTGGATTCATTTGCAGAGTTCTTTCTAGGTTAAAAAGCTATTTAACAACGTTACGAAATCCAAATGACAAAAAAATAATATACCTCATTTCGTCAGCATTGGGACAATTTAATCGGAGTCAGTAAAAGGCCGGCATTGACTGCGACAATCGTAATGAAGATTGCAAGAAAAAAACAATTCGACTATTATTACATAAATGAAGGCGGTAACTCCAATACAATAGCGTGACTTGCAAAAAAAAATCAAAATCGGGACATGCCATCGAAATGCACTTCGACATTGCGAAAGTCGCCTTTCAGATGGTAAAAAAACTAACTAGATATGTGATATGAAAAGTCACGGTGGTCGCAGCTGATTCCGCTAATGGGAAAAATTAGCAAACAACGCGATTAAAAAATAACTTTCCTTCGCACATGGCGACGTTTGCGAAAATGTATTATGTCACGACATGCTCTGAATAGCTAGCTCCTCGGCGCACATTGTCCGCGCAACATGAGCAAATTGAACGATCGCCGTATTGCATATCACGAGATTGGAGGGTGTCGTTCAACTACCTAGACAATAACATCACTAACGAGCTTAACAGAAGACTAAAGAAAACTATCTGATTCTTTGCCGCAGGTTGGTCTTTGTCATAGCCGAAGTTCTATGACCGTGATGAGAGCCAACGACGACAGCGTCCGTGAAACTGAATTATCAAAAGAAACAAATGCCATGTGTTTTATTACAAATTATCTACAGTATATTGCTATGCACTAAAGCCCCGTTATTTAGTGATATCCCGAGTCTGAAGACCACAATACAATGCGTACACGAATCACTTTAAATATTGAAGAAATGTTAAGTATTTTTTTTATTTATGGTTTTAAACACAAATGTCTATTACTCTAAAGGGGAATGGGTAACTTAAAACTTTATAAATAAGTCGTTCGTACGTGGTATATCCACTGTTTGATAATGGCCTTACAAGCCGAAACAGCTGAAACACCTAAAAATACTTAACCCGTAGAACTTAATAATAATATTTATTAAAATTTAATTTATTTTAAATTTCACTAAAAAAATGTTAAATAAATTCTGTAAATCCCTTCCATCGCTTTGTGCTGGTTAAATATGAATTTTTCAAACTAAGTGAAGGAGGAAACAGAAACATAATGAAAGACAAAAAATCACTATCTAACAGGACGGGCAAATAAGTCGTCGGATAACAAAAATGAAGTACAAAAACGTAAAGTACGTCTTCCGTCCAACAGTTCGCACGCATTCATCGTCTCGACGAGATGTCAGTCAACCCAACATCCGTCAAAAGACGCGTGTTCTTCATATATGTAATTGGTGTTCTTCCCTGGGACTGTCCCAAAAGAAAATGGTTGGTTGATTAGAAAATGACCAAAGACATTCCATCCTGTTAATAACGAGAGGAGCAGGCACACAGCATCGATAAGTAACGAGATAAAATTAAAAAAGGATATATGTTCCTTATTGTTCCATCATAATTAAAACAAGGTATAACACTATCGTAAAAAATAGTTAATAAAATGGATCAATGTCCTGGCGTCATCTATCAAGATGCGCTCAAAGTTATTTTAGAAATATAGCAAATAAAAAGACGAGACTTCATAAAGAAGAATTGAGAATGATAGAGAGAAGGAGAAAATTTATATACAAATCTATTATTTATACATAAAGAAGAAATAAAAAGACGATTGCTATCAAGGGAAGGCAAGTGTTGACCCTAACATTGATGCTGATATTCACCTTATCATCGTTCAAAAATTCACTCATACACAACATCCATTTTCTAAACGATGACCTGAATCTATAGATCCACTAAATCAATTATTTATACAAAAATGTAAAAATACATGTTACGTAAGCGTGTCGAAGACACTTGTAATTGGGATAATGAGAATAGTCTGTATTTATAATGTTTTATTATTAGAGTATCATCTACCCATTATCCTGTTAATGTCTCTAATAAATATAAAATAAAAAAAGGGAAATGGACCGATGTCTCGTTAAATAGAAGCACGTTACAAATCAAATTTGACTTAAATTGTAGGTCACTTTGGCACAACTGGCACATATCCCGGTGTTGACTATATTTTTTCAATAGATCGACTTTTCTAAATACAATTAGAAATGATTTGCTGTAAAATATCTTTGAAATATTCGTTATCTTTGGTTTATCACGAGGTCTGGCCGACTTTATATAATTACACAAGTGTGTGCGTGTGGGAATATCGCACACGACCTAGAAAGGAACGAAGATACAATGAAATATCGTAAAGCAGAAATGAGTCAATATGTTAATTATTAATTATTCACTTCAATAATGTATGCTAAGACATATGTGTGCAGATAGTACTAACAAATATTTATACAGATAGTATTAAGAATATAAAACTTTCGCAGAACAGATTGTGAAGAAATGAGGTCTGAATAAAGAAGTAATATAATTAATTATCTTTAAAATTGGTAAAAGACACCTGGAAGTAGTCCTCCGATGATCAAAGTCACTCATTAATGAAACTTACTCTGTCTACACTTTTGTTCTTATATCTAACTTGGAATACTTTTTGTTTGTTCATATATTATGTATATACTTTTTACTCTAATTTACTTTAATTTAATCTGCTTTATTTTTCTACAACTATACAAAAAATTGCAGATTGTATTTGGTGCTATCTTATTCTTAAACTCTGCAAATATTCTTATCATTAAATATGTTTTGATGCAAGCTGTTATGAAAGTTATAAAAGATATAAAAATTTTAAAAAAACTGGAAGGTTTTAATCAGTTAATTTGATTTGTATTAAAGCGAATGATTTTTTATATAAGTTACTTTGATGATAGTCCAACCTTTAATAGAAAATATGTTGCAAATGTTGAAAAAAATGCAATCTTTGAAGTCACATTGGGACATTGTTGCCTGAACATTTCAGTCTCATAATCTACCTGTAAAGTATTGCAGAGTATCTTTGTCACACCCTGTGTATAAGTGATATTTAATTAACACTTTATTGATATAGTTAAGACAATGTCATATGCAGTGCACGTATTTCTAATACAGTTTGTACGACTGCTCGTAAAACTCGGTAGAAAGCCAGCGCGATACAAATGTATTTCTAACAATTTACACTTGTTCTAATTAAAATCCGGTATTTTATATGAATATTTACACCTTTTTAATATATCTAACGACGTTTATTAAATGATGTGCCGGGACTGAATCGAATTAAGAAATCTTTACTCGATCAAAAAAACTAAACCAGCTGTAAAACAACCTGTCAGCCGATCGAGCTGATTGCATCGATTCCAGCCTATATTCCGCGAATCGATCTCATAATCGTCTGGCGGTGACAAACGATGGCAAAAACAACCCGCGAGCAGGTTGGACGGCTCGGTACTCTTTCTCGCGACAGCAAAGAAAAACTGTGCCTGTAGTTTAGTTTAGTTGTCGGACTCGATGAAAAAACCGGGCAAAACTCGACAGCAGAGCAGGCTCGATAACTCGAGACTCTACTTTTTTTATAAATAATAATTATGGCGTCTGATGGATGGGTGATACTGTCTTCCGCGCGCTCGTGGGAAAGTATTAATAAAATGGGTCTAATGCAAAATATTAAAGAAGTCGCGAAGGGTACTTTTATATATATGTGGGGTGTAAAAGCAAGGACAGCAAAATCCAAAAATTAATAAAATGGGCTAAATCCAAGATAATGGTCCCATTGCATATACAACGAAAATGAGTATTTCACTATATTATTGAATGTGCTAATAACAAAATGAAAGATAATTTACGTTTAAATAGTAAGTATTAAATAAGATATTACACTTTAAAGTTCCGAAAAATGCACTGCATATTTTGACATTTCATAGGCAATACATATATGAGGTTAGGTTAGGTTATTAGGTTTGGTTAGGTTAGGTTATTAGGTTTGGTTGGGTTAGGTTATTAGGTTTGGTTTGTTTAATTTAGATTACGATTATTTTAGTTAGATTAAATTAACAGGGCGTTAAATTATATAGTGAAATACTTATTTTCATTGTATGAACAACGGAACCATCATCTTGGATTATTTCATAAAATGTTCTGAATGCAGTTACCGAAGGTTTACTAATTTAGAATGAACTGAATTATAGATTTTATGTTTCTATCCCTTCCAAAATCGAGTATACTAGAAAGTTTACAGGCTATATTTCCTGTAAAATCTCGCGTTATAAATTACTAATCCTCGGTGACTGCATTAAAATATTTTTGGATATTGCTGCGTTTGCTTTTATACCCCACATATAATAAAAATGAACTTTTGACAAAAATCGTAATGTGTTTGTTGAATTTATCTTTATCTTTAATGCACTTCAAAACATGAATCATAGGAAAATGCAAGCCGTCATTTCTAATGAGATCGTAAATGCCCACTTTTTATTGGAGAGTGAGGTAAAATGTTTTTATCTTGAAATTTATTTTTTACTTTTTACTGGTAACATTTAAATGTGGGCGTGGTTTTCAAAAATAATTATTTTTTTCATGTCACTCATAATCTACTCTTTAATCTTAATTTTACCCACTGTACAAAATCGCTTCGGTAGGAAACTAGAATCATATAAAACTTTGATTAACTAATTGATTAATTAGTGAATCTGATAATTGATTCACGTATGAATACCTACGTCTGTGTGCAAAATTTCAGCTCGACCGGAGATTGGAAAGCGGGTGAAATATCGATTATAAGATTCCGTCCAGACAAACAGGTGAAGCTAATATAAGCGCGCGGTAAAAATATGAATATTTAATACAACGATTAAATTTTATAACAAATATGATGTGTGATAATTACTTTCAAACAAATTCACGGCAATAAAAATACAATCTGTCAATTATTATTTTTCGACAGCGTCGTGTGACAAAAAAAATTAAAATACTTTCACAGCAAAAATTTTCTCCGCAGACAGAAAGCTCGACCCCGGGTCAAATCGAAAAAGTCGAGAATGGGTGCGAAAATAAAAACAAAAACGTATCCCGAGAAAAAACAAAAGAAACCGCAGACCCGGCCGCGTGGGAGCTGGCGGGAAATCAATTGTCAATTGTTTACCATTTTCACCAAAGTCAACGTTCAAGAAAGAAATTTTTTCAAAGTAACATTTTACGTAACAATCGCAATGAGCGATATTTAAACTTTCTTCTTGTTGCAGCCGTATTATTTGTTTTGCTAAAAAATAACTTTCCCGTGTTTCGGTACCCAAGATTGTTGCTAATATAATGTTGAATATTTAATTTTATATATATTTAATTTTATTTAATACGATCTTTTAATTTTGAAGGAAAATAGTGAACATTGAAGGAAAAAATCAATATTAAAGGAAATTTGTCAAGATCAAAAGAATTTTTCGTACTTACTACTTAGTTGGCTGAATTTTTCCGAGAAATAGAATAGCCTTTCTCTTACCTGTAACAAAATGAAAAATCATACGTTAAAAATCATTTAATATTTTTATATATATTTGCCAGTATTATAGAAAAGCGCACAAACACTTGTCATTTATACGATAGATCTGGTGCCCTAGAACATAGACGTTGATGATATGAAGTAACTGAACAACTATTCAATTGAAAATCATATTTACAAAGCAATAAATTGTGAGTTCTATAAAAAAACATTTGTTCTACTTCAACAATAAGCTATGGCATTGGTACGTGAGGTAGATTAAGGCATATTTTTAAAAATCGCGTTACATGTCTCAGATACATGTGAATACCTCCCCTGCATAGAATGAGTTTTTCCGGTTCGCCCCCGTGTCACGTGTGTAAAATTTGTAAACCCTTATTAATATCAATATTTGACAATAATAAGGGTTTAAAAATTTTAAATACAAATAAACAGGATTACAACTGGATAAATCAGAAATTATGGAAATAAGAAAATGTGTTAAATAGCCAGATCCTTTTTGCAAATGGTAGTGGTCTTTTAAATTTGTTTTCAATTATTTATTAATCTCTCATATATTTATTTTTTATTTTGTTAATGTTTATACTTATACGATTTTTAAATTTTAGTATACGTTGTATCCTGATGAAGGGACTGTTTGCCTCGAAACTTGTTGGTATTTTCAACAAATTAGTAGTGTTAACAACGTAATTATTTTAATAATATCACCACAAAATCATTTTGCATTTATTGAAAAAATGAATAATTTTTCGCTAAAAATTATGCTCGGTTAAATTTTATATATCGTGAAAAATTTAACCCGGAAAGCCTCCGAAAAAACTTATTCTATCCAAGTTATTTATCTATTCAGGCATATAAAAATTATATTACAAAAGGATACGATCGAACTGAGTCAAGTACTGTCGGCCAGGTACGAAAACGAGAGTGCTTCGGCGAGTACCGCACGGCGTGATTATTAATCAAGTATAAGATATCCTTGAAGCGTTCGCAACGAAAGCGACATTACCGCCCGTGCGCCCAGAACCAGGGCGGGGCGTCGGCCAGTCATGATCCCGCGTCTAGCCGCCGGTCGGCCAGTCATGATCCCGCGTCTGGCCGCCGGTCGGCCAGTCATGCTGTCGGTTGCCAGGCGCGCTTTTCCTCGCAGGACGAAATGGCTACGCGGGCGAAAAATGATATTTATTATAAGCGGACATTTATGTAGGCAACGACATCCGGGTAAACTGGATCACACGGATAATAATAATTGAAACAGTCATTCTCGGACACCTGACGCAGGTAGTTTATTCTTGTATTAATCATACTAATGTTATAGTTACTCACAGTCAGAAATTCATTTAAAAGTACAATGTAAACTGGAAATGTCAAATATTTTGAATCGCAAACCGCATAGAATGATTTGTTGTAGGACCTTAATTTTTTTGATATATATGAACTGAATGTATAGGTAAGTGTCTATAGAAGCTAACAACGAAAAAGCGGTCTTATTGAAAACAACATTAGCGGCCGTTCCCAGAAAAGGGATAAACTCATTTTAATATTTTATAAAATAAGTAGTTTTCACGGAGCGTAGAGAATCAGGCTTACTTCAAATTTCCGAAATAAAATGTAAATCAGTAAAATTTGACTTACTAAACATATCATGTATTACTACATATCGTGTTATGTATTACAGTTTTTTCGAACGTAACGTGTTTATGTTAAATATTTATTGAAGAAGTGCTAATAAAGGCTCTCGGCTTTCGAAACGTGAGTATACGGACAAGTAAGGATGGATGGAGTAAGAAATATCACTATGTTAATAAGGGCTGGTTGTATCAACTTTGAATAACCATCGATTATTGCATTTTCCACCAATCACAACCCGTTTTCGTAAAAATCTATGTTTTTTTTTACGAAAGATGACTGTAATCCAAGTTGATACAACCGGCGCTGAGAATGAAGACAGGCAATGAAATCACTCAAACCACAACAGCGTGAATAAGTACTAAACTACTTTAGACACGTCACAAAACACCCTGAGACTCTAATGAGACACTGCATCTTGTCACACAAGGAAAAATTAACGGAAAACTATGTCATGACAGAAAAGGAGACACTTGGCCTTAGACAAACCTTAAGACAATGGACAGGAGAACATAGAAACGCCGTATCCTAGGGATAATAGTATTAAAATGATTATAATACGCACGATAGAACCTGCCTGTAATATAGTACGCTTTCTACTTGCGATCATTACGATCTAATTAATGCAGGCCTCTGTTTGTATATCTACCTCAGTTAAAAGATAAAAACAATATATTTATTAAATTTAACAATCCGGAAAATAATGGCGGTCGTTTTAGATCTGGTCTTCAATCACAGTTTCTCCTTTCAATGATTGAAACGCATTAAAACAAGCTGCAATTAACATAAAAATATCAACAAAAAAAATATCTCGCTATGATTTATAAGAATCATAATCGTAAAATTGTTTTGACCTGCAGTAAGATAAGCCTAAATCGCATCGAGAAAACTTACGTTTTATTAATCGGGTTAATCGATTAGAAATCGGCTCGCCCTGATT
Organism: Agrypnia vestita; assembly: GCA_016648135.1. NCBI lineage: Eukaryota > Metazoa > Arthropoda > Insecta > Trichoptera > Phryganeidae > Agrypnia > Agrypnia vestita. Next base: position 122,339 of record JADDOH010007494.1, read on the forward strand.
TGTCACCGGCATTCCTATTGTGAACTATTATCTGTAAAAAAAATGATATACAACAATGATTTTGCTTCTAGAGCAACCTGTGTGCAAAGTGAAGGGACTGTGCCCACGCTTGCAGTCGTTGTCAACTGGCAACTGCATTATTCAATGTTGCGTCGGTTGCATTCGATGCATTCCGCGTGAAATACATTGATATACATATTTGTACGTGCGAATGTCACATGTAGATAACTAATTCTGCCATACGTTTAACAGCTGTATCGATGACAAGATTTATATGCCAACGGTCTCCAACTCACAATTCTGTAACAGTATTTCAAGACTTGTAAAAGCAAACCTCTGTAAAATTCTTCTAAGAGTTTTAAAAACAATATTTTGTAACAATCATTCGACATTTTACAGCGTTTAAGGCGGAATACCTACTTGCGAAGCGCGAAAAAAGGCAATTTTTGTGATTTTTTTAAAGAAAACATATAAGAATTGTGGTATTGGTACCATTTTTACATGAAAGTACATACTTTTAAGAATATGTTGATTTTTTAAATAAAAATATATTCAACACTGGCGGAAAATTCTTGGGTCCTGTCGACTGCCGAAAAAAACTTCATCTGTAATCATCAGAATTACAAAAAATATAAAAACAGTGTGCGTCGTACGATTCGATTGTCTTTCTAAATGGAAGGAGGTGTACTGGTGTAAAGGTAAGTTGTAACGGGAATATTGAAAGTAGAGTAGAAGAATCTAATGCAAAAAAAAAATCTATATTTGAATAAAGTCAGTTTAATACTTCACCCGTCGCTGAGAGATTTCGATACTCTCGAAACTCGAGTAGTAAAACATTAAAAACATATTTAAAAACACAATGTGGTTTACTCACAATAACACTTTAATTAACATAAGGCACTCAACATACAAACACCACCTATTACATCCCCCTCCTATCCATACTAGCTACTATCCCCGCCCAGCAACCTCTTTAACTTTTCACCTACCCCTCCCCCGCTCCCGACCACCCCACCCCGTGTAGTAGATAAAATATCTTCTAGTCTTAAGAGTTAATAATATAACTGAAGATGATGCAGTAAGCATCGAAAGTTTTTTAAATTTAATGTGTCATTGCGCGAAGTAAACAAAGTTTTATTCATACTTAATTCTTCCTTGAACTTCCAAATCGTTTATCACGAAAATTTCGAAATATTTTATTTATAATTTAATACAATAATATCGACCCTCATATGATAAGTTAAAAATATTTTTTTTAGTGTATACTTAACACAAACAGGGTCGAATATAACGTGAAATCCAAATATAGCTTAATCCGTGCAGTTTTATGATCTTTCTTACACAGTTAATTCAGGTACCATACCTTTAGAGCCCCTGGCGGGCAGGTAACGTGCTCTGATTACAATTTCCGCGTGCCTCGTGCATTTTTACCGGACAATGGGCGAGCACGGAATGCGCGCGCTCGGCCGCTCCGTGCCCGCGTCGTGCCCGCCGAGAGATAACGCGACCCGGGCGTGTGTGCGCGGAATGTATCCGCACGGGCGCAGCGTCCGCGTGGTCCAGAGCGTTTATCTCACAGAGTCCTTTCACTCGTTTTCGACGCGGCATTTCGACCAAACAATTCAGATAAGATCGACCAATTAAACGCGATTCCGGACAATTTGAGCAATACTTGAAATGTATCCATTTCCAATCAAGAGCGATCGCGTTATTTGTAATCATGGACAAAGAAAATTCAGACAGACTTGTTTTCAATTAAAAAGAGACTACATATATAAGGTCGAAAATTTTTACGTTAATTTACCAAGCTGCCGTGGCGAAATTGGATAACGCGCCATTCCCAGATAGAGTAGAGGTCCGTTGGTTCGAATCCGGGTAGAAGCTAATATATTTTTTCGTTAATTTGTTTTTTCTATATGTCTTTTCTAATTGATTAATAAATGAAACGTTTAAGACAGGATACATTTTGTAGTATCTACTAATTGTATATAAAGAGTAGCTTGTTGGTCTTGTGGTTAGGACTCTCGCCTCGTGATCCAAACGTCACTGATTCGAACCTCACTCCAGATCAGCAAGTTAGTCCTATTTTCAAAGCACAAGCGTTTAGCTTAGTTTGAAAATAGTAAGAATATTGATGTGACACGTATTCCGTGTTCGCATCTCTATTTAAAAAAAAAAAAAAGTAACAAAGATATTATGAATCGCTCGTATATTGCAATACGTATAAGAATAAAATACAAATTCAAGAAAAAAGAAAAGGTTATTGAAAATTCATAAATATAAAAAAAATGGTATTTTAGAAATAACTATAATGTATGGCCTGTCTCGAAAGGTCAAATACATCGCATCACATTCAAAGAATGCGACATAAAGAAACTCGTCGAAAGTAATCTCTATCATTTCAAACTTTGATAAAATGAGCACATGTTACAAGCGTCCACGTAATGATATTCCGTCTCCATGTTGGGACACTTAATAATATGCTAAAATACGTTATTCCATAACAGACTTAACGTCAATAAGAATAAACACTTGGGTCCCGCTCACCGCGCCGTATAGAAATTCCTTCACAGGTTACGCAAAGGCAAAGCGAAAACTGGACAAAGTGGCCCAGTTGTTCTTTGTCCGATGGAAAGCTGAAGTAAACGGCAGTAGTCAACTACGACCACTAACCAAGTGGCAAGAAACTCGCGAGCAATTGACCAACTTGAACCAATAAAATCATAAATGGGAATACACTAAAACCAAGAAATTCACTAATGCAATCCCTAAAACAATGTTTCTGAGAGAAAAATATGCTACATGCGGTCAAGAAATTTCTGATATCTTTTCAGAATTTTTCGCTTCAGTTTTTGATAATGCTTCTCAACATCACTCATCTGCTCTCATTAATGACTCTCTCGATTCACTTTCCTTTATACCACTGCATAAAAATGAAATATTAAAAATTATGAAAGAATTGGATCCCGCCAAGGGCGCAGGACCTGATGGTATTCCTCCACTTCTTATAAAAAATTGTGCTCACCTTCTTCTAGATCCTATCTATATCATTTTTAGCAAATCTTTAAAAGAAGGAAAGTTTCCCGACTTATGGAAGGTAGCTCACATCACACCAATATTTAAGACAGGAAATAAAAGTGACGTTAGTAACTATAGACCTATAAGTAAACTATCTTGTTTTGGAAAGATATTCGAGATTATTTGCTATAGATACATATTCACCCACTTTCGTCAGACACTTTGCATTAATCAACACGGCTTTGTTCCAAAAAAATCCACAACTACCAACCTGCTTGAGTTTGTGAGTCAGATTTGCAAATCGTTTGATTCGAGATCTCAAGTGGATGTAATATATACAGATTTCAGCAAGGCGTTTGACAAGGTGAACCATCGTATACTTTTGAAAAAACTTCATGCTATAGGAATCCACGGCAACTTATTGAGATGGATAGAATCTTACATTTCTCATCGAACTCAAGTGGTGACTGTAAATGGATATGATTCATCTCCGGTTTCTATCACCTCAGGAGTTCCTCAAGGTTCTCACCTTGGTCCCTTGTTCTTTCTTATCTTCATAAATGACTTGCCAAATATATTAAGAAATAAGTGTCTATTATATGCCGATGATTTAAAAATTTATTCCACCATTCGTAGCCTGGAAGATAGTCATCTCCTACAAAGAGATCTGGACGAACTATCAAATTGGTGTAAAGCAAATAATATGTCACTTAATGCTAAGAAATGTTCATGTATTAGTTTCACTAAAAATATTAAAAAAATAGAATTTGTTTATAAACTGGGTGACGTTCCACTCGCTAAAGTCGATTCAATAAGGGATCTGGGCGTCATGCTAGATTCTAAACTCACTTTTAGAAACCACTTTGATAATATCACAAACAAGGCATATACTATGTTGGGATTTATCACCAGAATTACTCAAGACTTTAAAAATCCTCAAAGTCTAAAAATTCTCTATACATCACTAGTACGAAGTATATTGGAATATTCGTCAGTTATTTGGTCACCTTATTACACAACACATATTACGAGAATCGAGAGAGTGCAGAAAAAGTTTCTATGTATTTTGTCATACAAAGCTGGTCAACACAATAACCTTCACAGCTACGAAGATCGACTTGCCTTTTTCAAGATGCACAAACTTGAGTCCCGACGAAAAATATCTCATTGTGCTACACAAGATTCTCAGCGGAGCTATTGATTCTCTCTGTCTATCTGATATAAATTTGCATCTTAAATCCCGTATAAGAAACCCGGAGTTCTTCAGAATAAGTCAGCACACTAATAATGTCGGTTACTTTTCTCCCATTACAAGGTTGTGTCGCACATATAATTTGTATTGTGCCGACCCTAACATTGATGCTGATATTCTTGCAGACACGTTATCTTCGTTCAAAAACTCACTCATACACAACATCCATTTTCTAAACGACGACATGAACCTATAGATCATTAAATACTAATCGCACTACACTCAAACACAAATATATAATATACATAAATGTACATGTGAAATATAATTAATTACAAAAATACATGTTACTAGAGCATGCCGAAGACACTTGTAATTGGGATAATGGGCATAGTCTTCACTACAATGTTTATTATCTGAGTGTCATGTACCCATTATCCTGTTAGTGTCTCTAATAAATAAAAAAAAAAAAAAAAAAAAAAAAAAAATAACAATAGACAAAGGTTTTATCACACACAACGACAAAAATAATAATTATTATTATGACACTACTGGCTAAAGTTCGGGATGAATATCGTTAAGGTTGCACCGACCATAGAGAAGATGGTAGTGGCCAGGCAGAGGTGGCATGTGGAATGTATATCGATGTGTGCCGGCCGGGGGAGACGGCACTTGCTTGTGAAGACTAAGGGTCGCGGAAAAAACCTATTATTGTATATATTGTTGTATCCTACTGAAGTAAACGTGTGAATTGACGCCAGAGTTTTAATGGGAATAACAGAACGTCACATATAGAAGAAAGAAACGTCACAGTATGGTCACGAAGTAAGCAAAACAGAAAAGCACATCGTCAAAACTGCGCTAAAAATCCTAGGGAAAGGAAGACCTCAAGCAACTCGGTAGTTAAGGGATCGATCAGAAAATGAAGGAAGCCCGCAAAGGTCAGGATAAGGGATGGAGGAAAATGTGATGAAGTTGATTATAATTGTCTCTAAGGACCTTTCAGATTCATGGCCGATCAAACCAATGTCTTCTAGAACTATCTGTCTCGACCTGTAGTCTACCAACAGGGAGCCTATTTCTAGCTTGGCTGTATCCTTTTGTACATTCAATTTGATTCTCAGGAGCCGAGTTCTCTTTGGCGTTCTCTCATAAACCTTACGAAGTCCTCAATGAATCGTCACACATCTGATATCATGCCATGTCCATCTTAGCCTTTTCGAAAGGCTCGACAGAGTCAGCCTTTTTGCGATCGATGACTACCATTAACTAATACAAGTATTCTTCGGAGAATTCTTGGAATTCCTTCTCCTTGAGGCTCCAGGTATCCCACTAATATAAAATTAATGAGGCTTAACAATCAAAATGTAATTGTTTAAATTGTTTTTCTTAATAGAGATAGAAAATGGTGCATGTTAAAGTGGCCATGGCTTCATCATCGAAGCCTACCAGATAAGAGCATTTTTTAAATATAGGAAACAAAAATGCTGACTTCAATTATTAAATACCTAAACCGATTAATTTCAAAACGTGAGGTTAAATGGATAAATAAAAAAACAATCAAACCATAAACGATACACGTAAAACATCCACAACGGAGGTAATAATACGATTTCAAGGTGCAATTAATTATTGACAACAGTAAAAAGTCTACGAACACATAAATCCGAGTTAACTGCTGTTTCAAAGTCGAAAGGTCAAAGCGTACAAGTCCAAAAACGCTGTAAATATAAATGCTTTTTTTTTTTCAATATACATTCTTGATTTGATATCTCGGTGGAGGAAATGGATTATATCACGATTCGATAATATTAAGCGCTAGATTAAAAACAACAAACAAGAAATGGTCGTATTATATGGTAGCTCTGAGCGTTTCCTATCGAGGACCGAGAAAAAACCCACTTAGGCGAGAACGGACAGTAACAACAAAGATTATACGTTGCCAAATAAATTGCTCGACAAAGACAGAAAGGCATTGCGCATTTGTTACTAAATCATTCCAAGATATAGCCGTTAAAGACTGAAACCTTCATCAAGCACCGTGCGGCTTTACCGAAGAATTGACCGCGTCTGACCGCTGGAGCGATTTCCATCTTAGATCTACAGAAAAGATATCCGATGCGCAGAACGAGCAAGAAATCGTCATCAAAACTGAAGACAATTGTAGAAAGGCTTCGGGCATCTGGCGCGATCGTACAGCGGATAGGAAGACTGCTTTTACCTCGGCATCTCGGGCGATGTACTGGAAGTTGCGAGGGCTCCACCCAAACGAGGCACGACTTTGAGCAGAGTATGGACAGCGGCTAAAGAAATGGAAGCGATTTCAACAGACGGTCGCGTGTTGACCACGCGCAGGCGGCGGTGGTACCCGGCAGTTATTGATAGGCCAGTGGTAACTAAAGGAAGAAACGCTACTGAGATCGTGCCACAGATAGGTTGAAGATTTGTTGCACGGTGATTGTTGATAAACGCGAACGTTTGCATCAGGAGAAAATCTTCTTTTGAAATTGCAGTTTTGCACCGCAATTTCCCTGAAATTTCACAGTTTGGTGAATTCGAAGAGAATCATGTTTCTAGCATTTGCGAGAAATTATAAGTTTATTTTGAACATTAAAAGCGCCCGATGTTATTGCAACTACTGTGACGTCATAATATACTGTAGTTACGACGTGGTGCATCGTAGCTAGATGTCACCGTGTGTTCATTTCATCACAATTCTACACCTACACTGCAAGGCATGATTCAAACTTTTCTTAAAGAATTGCTTCAAAGAAAGCAGCAAAGCGGGACTGTTATTCTCACAAGAGCATCAGGAATCGGAGATCGCAGTACTTCTAGAGTATACCCCTGAACGAAACAATTGTTACGACATGTCGATCGATAGCCCCGAGGTGGCTGCCTTAAATTAACTTCAAGTCCAAAATGCGCACAGGCAACAAGTGGTTTTACCATTGCGTGCGAGCAAGTTCTACCGCCTTCTCCAACCGAGATCCGACACCAGCCTCGAGAAAGATTTTGATGGATCAAACAGAAAAAGTCAAAAGCGTGCTGTGAAATAAGCGAATAACAGAAATACCTGAGACATTAAAACGTGTTTGGAATTAAGAAAACATTATTACAGAAATATAATTATTGCATCAGGATTGAGGTAGGAACCAATTAAAAACTGGAGCACATTTGGTAATCTAGGCAAAATGGAACATTGCAACGACAGCAATAAATATTCCAGTTATTAAAAAGAACTTGTTACAATTTATTACTTGAAATCAAACGCGGGCTTTTACAACACGCCCAAAAAAATCCAACAGAAACGTTCACCAGCTAAAAAGATTTAGTTTTATAATAGATGAAAAATGTATTCTCATTTCTTTCCCCCTAAGTAACAGGTGGTCCTTGAAACTGACCAGTTGTAAGAAACAAAACATGTACAATATAATACCGCAGTATCAATCATCGACATATTTCTTTGTTGCGCTGGTCAAATCAGAACACCGCACAATAATAGTACGCGGCCTGACTTTGAAACATTTTTATTCATAACAACACAATAATGCGATTTACCTGCTTAATTACAAAGGTGGCAGATCAATCTTTACAAAATTACTGGCCATATTAAGCGATTAGTAATTTCGTAACGCGTTTCAGCGGGCGCACGTTCTCCATACGTTCTGTTACTCATTCATTCACACCTGACTGACTTATGTGTTCCTTGGCCGGCAGCTTTGACTGGGCCCGACGACGCCAGAGATGAACTGAGGGATGTCTTCATGCGTTTTTAGGAAAGTTTCGACTAAAGAGATCCGCGGTGTCTGAAAAACGAGCACAATCATCGTCTATTCGGATCCACTGCTGGATGAAGATATCCCCATGACTGGCATTCTCGTCGAACCTTCACTAATCTTTACAATCTCCTCTATTTATCGAGCTTCTTTGGACTTTCCTAGGCCATTTTTTGTCTCGTGGATGGTTTTGAAGAATATTTTTTAACAATACGCTGGCTCTGCATCTTTTTGTTGCTCGTTGCCATGTATGCTTCTTGGCAGTGATAATAATAACCATCATCATGGTCTAATTAATACACGTGTTTCTTTTCTTTGATCTTCCATGTACAGTATTTTCCAGCATACTTATTCCGTTCAACTCGTATGGAGTTTTCTGTATAATATGAGAGCCGAAGTTTCACTAATGTATAAAGGATTTGACGTGATTTCGTTTCATTATCGTGTAGTGGACTAGGGTTCTCATTACAATTCATATCAAGTGCAAAGAATTCTTGGGACCTAGAGGAATCGACACAATACGAATGTCACATACAAACGATGAATCACATTGATGATGTATGTACGCTCATTGTATTGATACCGGGGCAGTGGTAAATTGAAAAAAAACGTGCTCATTGAATAGCAAACTAATCGAATTCGCAGAAAAACGTTCTACCGCGATTTCAGAATCAGTGTTTTGCAAACTAATCACGGAATGAAAATATCCACTTCCGATTATTATGCATTGATTGAATAGCTATCAACAACTGCAGCCACTCGAAAGACGAAGGCAAACAATTCCACAAAAGTCAACATCTTAATACGTCACTGTTGAAATATGGCCATGCATTTTTGCCCGGTGGATAAACACTCAACAAGTTTTATCCGTACCTGCCGAAGTCGAGCGTAGGTTATAATTATAGAGAGTAGCGCAACTCGTGAGGTAATATTTCTGGCGCAAACCTAGTATTATGCCTCGGATACGGCACTACCATACAAGTGACAATGTGTCTAAACAATTGGGTGGATAAGAACGCTTTAAAAGGTTGGACGAGACAATTACATCAGTAAAAACTGACAACAAAAAAATAATAATAACGTATCCCAGTAAAATTTCTCATAAAAACAGCCGTCGAAAAATTTGTAACCTTTACCACCCTGTACCAGAATCGATTCCAGAAAAATGTTTTTTGAAATAAAATGTAGACGCAGTATTGATCGCGATATCTCTTACATGCTAAGCAAGCGCACTATCATTTTTGCTTTTGATTAATTGTGGTGTCAAATTGCTATATAAGTATGCACGCAAATTTTTTTGTGTTAAAACTTCATGTTACCAATGTTAAACTTTGTTAAAAGTTAGTATTAAGACATTTTACGCTGCAATTTAAACATCTCACTGGCCATAGACCCGTGAAAAATCACGGGACATAATAATTGTAGGATTTTGAAGCTGAAAATTCGTAAATAGCATCCCAGCGTAATTCAAGCAAGTCACGGACGTTAAAGAGAGACAGACAGATAAAGAATTAATATATTTATTATTAGATATTATTATACAGATGAATTAATTGATTAAATTGATTTCTCGGCAGCGTAATGATTAATATCGCTCAACTTATGGTTGTAATCGACATTTCGAAGGTGTGTAAATGAAAGGGACTATTGCGAGAGACATAATTGATTAAAAAAAAACAATAATATAAGTATCCATAGCGAAACTCGACATTCTCCAAAGTCCACTGCATTGTTGGTAATGGATCAGTTAAAAAATGTTCCAATTTGCATAATATGCTCATACATTCCGCAATACGAAACAGTTCGAGTTCATTTTCGACATGGCGATTGTTGGTCCTGGGGCGAGCGCAAGTTCTAGTTAACCCCTGTAGTGCAACAACGTGTAATATATTCAAAATTTACATTGGATCGAAAGCTCTTTTTTTTTTCATTAAATTTATTTGGTAAATGTACAAACTTAAGAGTGTATTCAATATAATATAATTAATACACATTTATATTACACGCTTACGCACTTTTAAATGAGAATTTATTCTCGTGTTTAAAAGTGGGGGCAGTGTCATATATGTATATATCAATTATTAATTCTATAAATAAATGCTATTGAAAATTAAAAATATAATTTTTAAAATGTCACAATCCATTTTATTCACCATTTATTTATTAATTACTGGGTACTTTCATTTAGATAGCACTCATTAATTCATTCCACGAATAATTTTAAAGGCTTTATCAAAAAAAAAATATTGATAGTCGCCATTTCGTAATGCTTTTCCATTCTGCAGTGACCTTAACCGATAACAATGTATCGTAGTGACGGTCAAAGCGTTATTTTAGGCGGTTACGCGTGTTGGTCATTTGAGATTTGTATCCGATTGTATCGGTGATACACTCATCTATCGGGACAAGGTATGGAGTGTACGTAGGGTGGGTAGAACTGACAATAAAAGTTTCAAGATTTCGCAAGTTTCAAGATTTCAAGATACGGCGTATTTGAGATCTAAAACAATACACGACAAAGGTGCACTTTCAAATCGCCATTATTTGGGGGATGCTGCGCCAGTTGCGATTTGTTCTCCTGTTTATTGTAATGATCTAGGAGTTCTACGTACAAGCCAGCCCGTAAATCTGGAATGCCGGCTTCCTCCTGTGACGCCTCCGCGACCGACCCATACACACACCTACATACGTACATCGAGATACGTTTCAGAACATGTCCCATGACTGACGAATTCCCAACGTACAACACCTAGTACAGGCAAAGTAGGAAGATGCGTGTTTGCAATTGAAACGACTCTCTGCAAATAGACTAGCAGCTGACATTTCGCTCCTTCAATTGTTTTCATGATGACTGCGAAGTGTCGTGGCACCAGAATGGTTTCCTTCGGCACCGGGGGGGTTAGGCGCGACCGACCATTAGCCGCAACTGGATCACGGCGCAGACCGCGAGTCACGACCTCCGCCCGCGCCGGCGGCCAATGGCTGGCCGGGAAAGGTAAAATGAAAAATACAAAACGAGGTGCATACGCCTGCCAGCCGGCCCGCTACCACCAGCCGGTACCGAACTACACGCTTGTCCAGGAGTGTCTGCTCACGCACCTGAGCAAATAAATCAGATTTCTGTTTTTGCAACGAGCAAAAAACGCGTTGAGCAAAGATACCACTTCTGATGTGTGAGATAGTTGAATTATTGGGCCAATAAAAATCAGTTATCATGACTTGTGAACTCAATTATTATACCGTGGAGCTGTCAGCGACGGACAGTCTGTTGAAGAAAAATTCAGGTTCACTAGATAAAGATTATCACAACACACAAAACTAGTCTTTGCAATCTTTCTTTAGGGGCGTGTTTAAGAGATTGACATGAAGATGGCAGGAAGAGGATAGAAAGCATTAGAGATCTAATACTGGATCGACGCACGCTCTAAACCCACGAATAGCTCACGGAATAAACAGTTACATTTTACAATTGGACATGAAACAAATTGGATGGACGCAATGGTTGTATAGGGCAGTTGACAGATACTTCTCCAGCGGAAAATCGCCAACTAAATGGACGCCTCTGATGAAATATACCTGTCGATGAGGGATTGATATTCTCGAAACTCAAAAGGTAAAATATAAAATTACAATTTCTTATTTTACATCTCACGTAGAGATAATATACTTTATGTTTTTCACCCAATTATGATAAAGTATGCAACCAATGTTTCATTGCAAGGCCATCAGCAATGCTGCAGATGGCGCTATGTTGTAGTATTGTCAAAGCTACACTGTCGAGGCCATAACGAGTGTGTTAAAAAAGGTGATTCCGAAACCGGTTGGTGTTACCAAAAATAGTGGTTTAAACCAAGTGAATTTGCGTTTAATTTAATTCGCAATGAATGACCACAAAGTTAAAGCCGATTGCAATAGTTAAAAAAAGTTGATAATAGCGATTGCAATAGTTAAAAAAACTTGATAAGTACCTAGAATGTTCCAATATTACAAGTTCATTCTCAGCCGCGGAGTGGAGCCATATCAGAAGTGGTATCTTGCCCAAATCAGGCTGAAATCAACAAACTGGACCGAACACTTCGCCCATCTCAATTCCCAGAATCCAATAACGCACCATAAACCGACATCCAGACGTTGAGAGCCAAGATTAATTCCCATCTTCGAGAGAAGGCATTCATTCTCATGACTGTGGACTCAAATTCCACCTGAGCGATTGCACAAAGACGATTATCTCGCCAAATGAATTAATCTCGCCATTGTTAGAACTCACGGGGCCGCTGGATTTTGGACCGAAATACAATGGGATGAAAACGTTCGCAAGATCATTGGAGACTTTATGGTATTAAGCGGAGCGCGAACCGCACTCAAATCGTCCGAGAGACGCTTAAAACGAAACGGCGTGAATTTTGAGACCTAATAAAACTTCAAAGTTGTTATTTTTATTGTTGACCCCAAAACCCTTGCCCGCTGTGTATTTTTTAACAATGTTCTATTGTGAAATATGCGTGGCTGAGTAACAACAATACCATCGAGCGTCTGGAACCCTCATTTATATGGTTATGTTATGGTTCTAACCGGATCCACTGGTCCTTCGAGCCGGATCCATTCGTTTTTTAAAGGGACCCACATTAAGTTGCCAATAATGTAACGAAATATCTCTTATCCGAAGGAACATTATTAGGATGCATTATAAGTCTTATCAAAATTGCAAAAAATAGCATTATTAATGTCCACTAGGTGGAATGAAGATAAAAATTACAGATAGCTGAATAAAACGTTAACGTTACTTTCTGTATGTGTTTGTAGTTTACCGTAAACTTTCAATTTTGCGGACCACGATTTAAATGAAATTTCCGGTTTATTTTGAATGCGCTTTACCAAGATTTGTTTATAATTAAATTAACAGGTTATTTTTTTATTATTAATTCACCTTAAATTTTAGCGAAAAAGGTCGAATGTCGGAAAAAAACACTGTAGTAATTTCACCAAGTCGAATCATACAAGCGGCTTTAACGAACAGCCTTCACCATCACCAGTCCGTTATATCAAAATTTTACTGAATTTTCTTTGAAATGTATAAAAATGCAATTATTAAATCCGTGAAAAATTCTTAAATCAGTTTGATCGGGCAAATCTGAACCGAAGCGAATCAAAAAATAGCATTGCATTGTGAGCCGGTTCACGAGTCTCGGGTCAAATCTAATGGGTATGAGGTCAAAAAAAGGTGGGTCCGCCGCGAGACCTTGCTCCACTAGACCCCGAAAGTCACGACAGGCGGCAGCCGGAGACAGGCGGCAATCGCAGAGAAACAGCAAAAACGCTCAACTTTAATGTGGCCCCCGTTAGAGGCGTCGTGTATCTCAACACTCCAAAACTCTTCCGACATGACCTGTCTAATCATGACAACATGACCGCCTTAGACGTGGAGCGTGACCCGATGATTTATGGTTAGAGCATAACGTATAAATAAACAGGCAGGTTAACTCATTCAATTAATATCCATTATACAATTTTCTAAGGAGTCGATGGATGCGTACAACACTGAGAAACAATATTGCGTTTTCGGAAATTACACAACTTCAGAGAAAATGGTAGATAAAATTGTTATTACATGAAACGAACTAACATAAATTTCTTGATACACAAGCAGGCCTAGTTTCAATAGGTTTGGCTTGTTTAAAAAATTACTAAGAGCTTGTATTTTGAAACAATTATGAAAAGACGTTTTTACTTAAAGAGTTGGTTTGGAACGAAATTAAACTAAATTAAAAAACGACTCTATTATAAAGAAAACACGCTTTGTTTACTGGGGGATTAATTATAGACGAAACAATACTTTGACTGTAGCATAAAGGTGCCTTAAAAATTCTTCCGCTGTGACTCAACCCCGTTTCTTAAGGAACACGTTAATAATTCACCTTCAACGTAACTCTGCATATAACCAAGCTTTCAGAAGCTTTTAACAGAGCCTTCCTCCAATATTTGATTTACCTCATCATGTCAGATCTTTCGGGGACACGCTCTCTTTCTGTTGACTTCTACACTCGCCTCGTGTATTTTCTTGGTCATCATTACATTTTCTCCTTAATTGTTGCGAATTGTAAAAAATGCTACGTAAAAACGATTGCACTTTCGCGAGTCATGTGTCTTTTGAAGAATGAATGTAGTTTTGAAATTTTCACTTGATACAGGGCGGGCAGTCGTCAGAAAACGGCAAATGCGACCTTTTTGAACTCGCTGCACTTTCGTAACCACGGCAACGGGACGTTTCGCAATCGCTGAATCAGTGCAGTAAAGTGCAGCGAGCTGGACTGCAAACAGATAGCGCTATCAAATGATCCTCGATACCTTTATCGAGTTTACCGACAAACTCGGCACACAAGATGAAGTGACAACATAATTGAAAGGAAATATGAGGATTTATCATTAATATAAAAGACATCGTTAACGTAGATACACATTGCGTATTTTTATTTCACGCACAAAAATGATAAAGATCAACGGGACATTAGATCCAACGACATAATGACCACAAACAATTTTTTTATAAATATTTTCTTTATGAAAGAGCTTTCAATAAAATAATGAATTGATAAAGATAACGAAATAATTTCATATACTCTTACACTAATTCTGCAATGATTTCGTCACCATCATCAATTCATTATGTTATTTAAACATCTCTCATTATTTTTTTTGTGGTTGTCGTTTTTTTCGTGTCGCGTGGATCTTTTATTGCGTGGGCTTTTTTAGCGGGCCTTCAGTCTTCGGGTTAAACAGTGTGTCACGTTTCGTATTTATAGTTTCCGTATTGGGTATTGATTTTCTAAATAAACAAAAATGAACCAACACAAACAACACACTTGCATTGTTTAAAAAAGTGGCCAAATAAATATCAGCTTTTTTAAAGTTATCCTTTGTTACTTGCGCGTTTAGCATTTACCGACGAATTTGATACGCCTCTATTATTTCTCTGCAGACTTTAAAAAGCACACGTTTCCGTTGGCGAAATCGTGCTTGCAATTTTTTTCAATGTGACTAGTTGTCCCGCCGCATTTCGCTCTTTCTGCGTCTGCCCGTTTCCGACACACTCCAGTTTTTGTCGTTGCCCAACGTTCTCTCCGTGTCGTTATACCCGGCAAGGTCGCTCGGTTGAAGGTTGCCTCGGCTGTATATATTTAAAAAGTAAATTAACGCGACCGCCGCGAAAAATGCCCCGAGACTGATTTCTTGATTCCCGTCGATGCGGCGAGACATGTGATGCAAGTCAAAATTACGTTTTTATTTTTTTGTCACATTACTGCAACGGTTATTCGACATCTCTCAATTTTTGTCCAGTAGTTCAGCCGATCTAATGTCCCGTTGATTTGTCGCCGTACCAAATGTTTACGTGATAATTCACATTCGCATTTTCATCGCGTTTAAAAGTCAAAAAGCGACAACTTAATTTTGATTTGCACGAAGCGCAAGTTTAAAATAATGTAAATGAGATTTCGCAAACTTATTTCGCGATTTTTGATATTATTTTTTTAAATTCTCGTCTCTTCATCAGTAAAATCACCGCCTGGCCGTGTGGATCTACTGTAAAATGAAGGCCTACCCAAGATATTTCCGCAAGTTCTTGTCCGTATCTATTCATCATGCTTTCGGTCTCTTCTTGTGTATCCCACGCTTCTTTAACTACCTCGTTGTATTTTCTGGAGCTATTATACATTGTCATTTTCCATCACCGAGTTTCATTAACAAAGCAGATGCTTTCGAATCCTGCTACCACAACCCATATTTCAAATTACTGCATACATTTTTTCGAATATGCAAATTTGCCAACATCACTCAATACTTGCAAAATCACTCGTCTGACACGATGAAATTATTTCCTTTTGAACTAAAATATAATATTTAGATTCGCATTGGAACAATCAAAAACCACCATTCAGAGTGCAACTCCATCGGTGCAATGAAATGCAGACCTTGAAAGCAAACTGCACCGTAAATTAAATTTGTTGCGAGTAAATAAAATATTTATTTTTTTATCCGACACGAAGGTCACTGGAGCAACTCCGCGATATGGAAAGCCTTCTCGTGGGTGTGCTCAAATGCACATTTGCCATACAAGGATCAGAGATTAATAATAATTTATGTAAATTCGAAATCAGGTAGGTACGATTAATCAAGAACCTACGAATGTTCCAGCCATATAATTATATATATTTTACACTTCGCGGTTGTAAGAATGGCGCGATACGAATGGCACAAAAGTGTGTTGGTTGCGAAACTTTCGTTCAGATATGACAAAATAGACTTCGCCCAATATATTGAGAGAAAAAAGCGCGTTACATGATGACTCAGATACGTGTAGCATACCACCAGAATGTTATTTTCTGATTCGAAAAAAAAACCGTGTAGACTTAAGAAAAAATTTTAAAATTCTTGAAACCAACCATAACGCAGCTGAAAAATTAATAATATGTGAATAGATAAGTTGAAAAATCTTAAGATATTTATTAAAACTACTAGTTTCTTATAAGACTTCTTACTTAACAGGGGTAACATTAAATTCTGACACAAGAAATCGGCACACATAGTGTACGTTTTCTAATTATATTATATTCAAAAATTTCATAAAATATTTATACTTTGTACTCTAATGTCACTCTAGGACCATCTATTGGAGTCATTAATGACCTGATAGCGGTCTGTTTGTTATAAAATAAAAATAAGGGTGGAATACACTGATCGACTTCGATTTGTCGCTACCAAATCCAACATTACAGTGACATTGACTGCTGATTCCACATTGAGGTTACGGAGTCGCACGTTCTAGCAAATCGCAGGACGGCTATTTACGTCATGCATACTATATCAATGCATTCGAAGTGCATCCTTATACGTCGACGGGTCTACCTACTTATATGACAATATTACACCTAAGTCTGTTAGGGGAATATTAAAATAGTAGAGCGCTAATTAAAAAATAGTTTTTCGATTTTAAAAACGTCTGGAAGGGGTCCGACACCGTCAAGGGTGAATTAAAACACAAGGTAAAAGTTACGAATTTTTCCAAAGCAATTAATTTTACTGTGACACACGTAGCACATATTCTAAATTAATACATTCCTTTACAATATTAATACACAAGCTCGCCTGTTCAACGATGTCAGACTATTTTCTCTTTCTTTCAAATTTACTTATCTCATAAAATCACCTTAATTAAAAATAACACCGTTATATTTCATAATAACTTTTGGCATCACATTGAAAATAAAAAAAAACAGCGACGGTTATTTCGAATCTCGCAATTATGTATTAGAAAGTGTGTAGATAGCTGCCTGATACTAATTTTGACGGACAAATCAATCGTAACAATATAGCCAATGACCCCCTGAGGTATACAGATTACAGATATTAAAAAAAGTGTCTTGATCAACATGGACATCGGAGAAATTTGCCAACCAAACCACAAAGTTTAATTGCACAAATTGAAATCATCTTTTTTATACCGCCGACGAACGAAATAAATGTTTGTCATTAAAATATGCAGAAATTCGTGGAACAACCTGTCCTTCAACGTACGCGTAATCGTCTGTTACTTTTATTACACCTAATACAGATTGCATTCCGTTTCTAAGAATGATTAGTCGCTCTCTTTGCATCATCGATCAGATTTGCACTGACAACCGAATGACATTGACAATCATCCATTATCGATACTGACTCATCATTCATCATCACCACCAAAGCGTGAAAACGCTATAAAATTCTGCACCGTAACCAAAACCGAAGAAAATTTATTAAATTGGAATACAAACGGTAAACAGGTGCATATAAAAAAAAATGCTAGCAGCGCAATCGAGAGTGGAGGCAAAACGCGTTTGGTGCAATTTTTATGAAAATTGGGTTAGATTATCTTTTAATACATGTTACATCTGCCTTGTGCCAGGCGCCTTCAGAACCGATATCAAAAATATTTTGGAGGCGTAGAGGATCGACCCAGCTACCTGTCACATGCAAAGCAAGAACGCTGTCATCTTGCTGATTCCCCTTATCGCTATTTATACGAGAAAGCATGTAGGGAAGTCTTTACAGGGCTTAAGACAGGTCGTAACACTTGACACAATTTAACGTTCACTGACTCCACCCAAAAACGACCACACACCTATTAAATTTTTATATGTATATAAATGTACTTTATGCAACTCATTTTACATATTCGATACAACTGCGCTATCGCCGTCTATGGTTGAAAATTTGTCATTTTTTGCACCTGTATTACCTATTATCTGCCAAAATCCCCCAGACTCATGTCATAATATCCAAATTCAAACCTTCTTACCTAGTGTAGTGTACATCTACAGAAAGTATTTCAAGTTTGATACTATAACGTAAGTCTGGCGATCGCTGGCTCCTACTCTACGAATATGATTATCTCTCTGTGGATAAAATCCAGTGATTCTTTGAGCATACTAAAAAAAATGTTATTAATAAACTGCTCAAATATTTATTGCAGTACTTTGATATTTATACGCTTTTCACTGTAATTTTAACGTCTCATTGACTTCTCAACCTAGCAATGTTTAGTTATAACCCGTCTGAGATTATTATTAAATTAATTTACCGATCAATTTTTTAGCCAATCAAACATCACGCCGTTTCTCGCGGTGATAAGCGGGGAGGATAGAACGCAACACTCACTCATTCGTCCACTTTCGTACATCTTCGCATGCACGCTTTTTGTTGAAGCTTTTAACAGGGTTGTACTCCAGTATTCGGTATATCTTCTCGTTCCTGTCGGCTTCAACACTCACCCCATTAATTTTCTTTACAACCCTCTCTATTCATGATTACTTTTTCATGAATAGAGGTTTGTACTTCTCTTTTCATGTATACTCCCTATTCATGAAAACATATTCTGCGCATGAGCGGGTACGACACACGCGTCGAAGACAAGCGTAGCATTCTGATTTAAATAATTGGAATCGACTCGATTTGTCGCCGCGCACATGTGCGAAACGCAAGGAAAGCATAAACGTACGTGATTTAATTTTTTTTTTAATTTCTCTCGAAGCAGACGGCCAACTTTCCATTTTAAAACGATTATTATTTAACCGATGTTGTGGCCCGTCTCGACTCCCGCGAATCCTCGGCGCTAAATTAAGCGCTGACCGCACATTAAAGAGGAACAAAACACTCGTGCTGCGGGTGCTAATGTGTTGCGCAACCGGCACTTCCTATAGAGTTGCGCAAAACGAAATGGTCATTTTTTCGCCGTTCCAAACGCGATCGCCTGCAGTGCCTCGATTCCATTAACGAACGCTGATTTTTTTAATATAATTGCCGCATTCGTAAATTATATAATATAATGTGTATAATATTCCGAAGTGACCTTCTAAGGCACGCGAGCGAAAATATGAAAGAAAACTGATACGTTAGTTACATCAGGTGGACATGACACATTTTTGATCTGAACGTACTGTTAAATTTGAAAACAGTAATATTTATTATACATATATTATGTAGTTAATCTGCCTATACGATTTTAAGCTACTTTTCACAGTAATATTTTAAATTTAAGACGCCAAATTATATTTCTGAACCTTTCAAAAATATGGCTTAGTTAGAAGCGATGTGATACATTGTTCAAACAACAGAAAATTGTTGCTCAACAAAAATGTCTAAACATCGTTATCATTAATTCGTACATATTCATGTTTCTATGAGAAACGTCAAGATGACGAAATGTACAATGTTACAATATACAATGCCAGTAAGGACACAATTTTTATACTTTATTGATGACCTGGGATTATGACAGCAATAAAGTATAACAGGAACAGAAGAGGGGTATATAATCTTTGTGTTGTATATAACCATTTAAGAAAGACAATCGAATTAATATGTGTAAGCAGTGCGTACGAGGCACATTGTTTCGTTGTGTTGATGTGTTGATACCCGTTAACACCAAGACAACGAAACAATGTGCGTCGTATGCATGGCATACGCATACTAATTCGATTGTCTTTCTTAAATGGAAAGAGGTCTACCTTCCTCAAATTTTCTCTTTATGATTTACACCTATTAATTTTCTTATTTTAATAATTTTCCGAATACCTACTCGTATAAAAAATCCACTGATAACCCGCTACGTTTCATGGAATCTCGAAATATATATTTGTATAATTTATAAATTTTGTAAATGAAAAAATATCCATTAAAACATATTTTTATGATACGAAACCAAGCTGTGTAATTAAACACTAGTAAATGAATATTTAAGATTTGCCAATAATGCAACTATAATAAATTTATATACAACATCGTTGCACTCGTGACAATTTCGCCATGGTCATCCCGATAATGACATTACATCCGAAATAACGAGGCGCATATCCGTTTCGATCTGAAGCATTCCTCGGAAGGCTTCGAACCAAACAGCCTGGACGACTCCTGCCGTCTCCTGGTGAGGGTCCACGAGACCGAAGAAGGTCGGAAGACAGGAAATTGTCATCGTCGACTTCCACGGCCGCCGGCGGACATCTCAGTCGCGAGAGGCCGACGGGCCGACTGTGGAGTACACACTTGTATCGGACGACCATCGCCAGCATTATTCCGCTCACGGGGCAAGAAAGTGAAAATTTCTCCGCGCAGATGCGCGCGCAAGGTGCATTACGCCATTTCATCACTTTCGACCGGCGGCGATGATCACAATTATAAATAATCATCCGCGGCGAACAAACTGCATCGGTCTCAAATCGGCAGCCTCACGACGCGGATCGGAATGGTGGAAAACATTAAAAATTAGAAAATGCTCCGACTGGATCGTGCGCGTTTTGCGCAACGCCGCGCTTAATGCAATTTTCTGGCCGCGTGTCGTCACGGGGTGAAGAGCCTGGAAAGATTTGGGTCAACTTCCCGACAGCTGATTGCCCGATATGCCAACTGCCTGACATGCAAACTGTCTGACATGCCAGCTGCCTGACATGCCAACTTCCCGACAATTTTTTATCATTTTTATGATTTGTTCTTGTGCACATTTTTGTTATGATATTCACACATTTTTCCCGTGTTAAAAACATTAAACTGATCAATTTTCAAACTGTAATTGAAGAATTTTTTTATTAAACTTAAGAACATGAATAAGTTTAACAACTTTTAAAATATGTTTTACTATACTTTGTAATACACACACAATATGAGCTATTAAAATAGCTCATATTGTGTGTGTGTATTACAAAGTATAGTAAAACATATTTTAAATTATAATGTTGCACCACGAAGTATCTGCCAAATCTTACAATGATATTAACAACTTTTTATTAAACTTATAATAATAATCTATCAATAGATGGATTCGGCGTAGCTGTTGTAGAAATTATTCATGATGATAATGAAATTAGGTGAAAAAGTCGTGTTACCTCTACGTGTATAGATTTACAATTTAATATTTTATAAAAATAATAATTAAACTAAAATTAATTAAAGAATCGGTCAACGTCACATTGCACGAAGTGCTCACTTAAGCCAGCCAATGACTGGCCGTAAGCTCTGTAAATACATCTCGAAGGTGTGTAGCACATTTCTTTCTTTCCGCCTTAGGGTCCAATTTTTGACTCCGTACCAAGGAGAAGAGCCAAATTTTAGCCGTACGAGACTTGGCAATATGGTATACACAAAGACAGATCTAGGCAGGAGATCACCGCTCTCAGCAGTGAGAACAGCGACAAAAAATTAATTTATAATCAAGTACAAAAATCGCGCAATATTATTCAATCTGCTTCGCCGAGCGATCTCGCTCCAACTCGAATCTTTCGCAATATAATTATATTGTTACGATGGCCACACACGGCGTGCGCAAAAGCCCGAGTGTAAACACGGCGTGCCAAATCGATGATTCAGGAATTATCCGATAATATCCACCCCGGAGATCGTGTCCGCCGGCCCACGTGATCGCATGCGGCAGACCGCCATCACCATCGCCGACGACCAGAAACCCACACATCGTTTGGCAACGCGCTATCGCAACCAGCTGGACAACCGGGCATCCTTTCCCCATCGCATTGTGACAAACCCAACGTTCGGCCGTACTCCGAAAACACATTTATATTGAGATCTTAAGATTGTCATCCCAACACTTGAGGGGGGATACCTACCCACGAAGCACGAAAAAGGGCAATTTTGCGAATTTTTTTAAAAGGTCCTCCGAGGTGACCATTCCCATTTCCTCTGTAACCATCAGAATAAAAAAATAAAAAAAGTTGATCGGTTCAGTGGTTGCCGAGATATTTTGGTCACCGATTTTCAAAACATGGTTTCTAGTAAAACGCTTTTGAAAATTGTTCTAAATTGTCCACTATTATCAGTTATAACTTTGTTATTTTTTTTAATTTTAGCTCGAAATCGTCACCAGATATTCTTAAGACCTCAAGCTTTAAGAAAATGCAAAATTTTAAGAATCGATTTTTTTCAAAATGTCTCCTTAACAAACGAGAATTAAAATTAAAATAAACGACACGTATAGTTATAGGTATAGGTTTTCGTAAACTTAACACAACGAAAAAATGCACGTATTACGCACCGTACGCACACTAACTCAATTGCAAGCTTATACGAAATGACCTATATACGTCGGCGTTCGCTTCATTCAATTTCTACTTGAGAAAGAGAGGGAGAAAGAAGTACAAGACGGTTATTCGTCAAACATCAAAATATAAATACGAGTCCAACGCGACAATTTTGCCATAATTTTACATCAGGACGCTGTGGGAGAAAGTGCATATGAAATAATCTTTTTTCTACAAGCTTCAAATACATACATCATTAGTACTTATTTTAGTCGAAACTCGAGAATTGTGAGGTTAAGTTTGCGATAGGTACTTCGGTAATCCGTTTAAAACTCTGTCAGACCAGACGGCAATAAATCGTTTTTCTAAAGGCATTGCGGACATCGGACACCGCAAATAAAGGTATTTACATACTTTGAGAGGGATATTTGAAAATATACAAATCTCCTTATTTAAGTACCTGCGTATACCCGCGAATAAATCGACGATAACTGAAAACATACGTATAGACGGCAGCGCACAAAGATATAATTTACACCGCAACTTTCCCGAGAATAAGGTTTTGTATCGCAATTTCTCGTTTGCAATGGAGAACAGTGGAGGCGCATTAAATTGCCGGCGACATTGCTACGCACGCGTTTGGAATGTTTCCGCGGTAGATACGATCGTCCAGACAAGCTAACTAATGTGACTAGATTTGCGAAGAAAAAAACAGTAATATATGGATGCCTCGCGATGCAATCAATTTCCCGCGAGGCAATACTATACTCACAAGACCGACCGTTTCTGTAATACAGCCGACAAATAGTCTTAGACTGTGACAAGAAATATTGAAAACGTTATTAACTACCCGGTCAAAAAATATCTCTAAACGAACTGAAAATGAGAAGACGGAAAACACAGTCTTGATTAATTCATAATATATGTGGGGCATATATTTGCAAAGGCCGATATCTACTGAATTCGAGATTTTATAGGAAACATAGGCTATAAATGTATAGGATACATTAAATCTATAATTCGGTACATTTTAAATTGGTAATCATCGGTGTCTGCATTCAAAGCATTTTTTTTTTGGATATTGCTGCCTTTGCTTTTATACCACAAATATTTCGGTGCAATGATATTTTTGGTTTTATAAATATTTAGTTTCAATGCGTATGTATTAGCAACAGAAGACATACAATCTACCATGCAAAAATATTTAACTACAGGTTACTTGAATTAAAATATAATCCCACTCGAAGAAAAAATCCTCGGATTTATGTTATTTACAAAAAATAATGTTTTGTTTATTATTTTCAATATTCTCTTAAAGAAAATTAATGTAGTTTTAAGTTTAGTTATAATAATAATGTACATGTGTTTTCTCAAAATTATATATTCTAAAATACGCTTGAAAATTAATTTTATTGATCTTGGGTAGAATCGATGAACGTTACAGCGTGTAAAAGTGATCTTTTAAGCCAGCCCATGACAGGTCGAAAGTCTAAAAAGGACTTCCATATATACTTTCCGATATAAATAGCTTTGTCTCTAAATCAGTAACTAATTTGATTTTTTTGTTTTCCAGGCAAGCATGTTCAACTATCTGGTGCTGGCGTGCCTGGCGTGCTGCGTGCAGTGCAGCGTGCTCGTGCCCACGTACGTGCTGCCCCCTTCGTCCTTCGTCAAGGCGGCGCGCGACCAGCGCAGCCTGCCCGTCACCAGGACCCTGGCGAGGCTGGCGGGCGGCCACATCAAGCTGCACAGCGTGGCCAACAGCACCAAGGACGGCGCCAGGGGGCAGCCCGACCACGGAAAGAACGCCTTCGCCTTCGTGGACAAGGACGCTAAAAATTACGAAGACAAAGACACCAAGTACTACGACGAAAAAGATACCAGGAACTACGTGAAAGAAGTGAAGAATTACGACGAAAAGTTCGCCGGTATCGTAGTCAAAACGGAAGGACAAAACGTTGGCTGGAATCAGGGACAGTGGGACGACGGCATGCTCATGTCCAGCGCCGGGAACGGGAAAGAGAAAGCCAAGCAAAAGGTCGAAGTGGAGGAAGAAAAAAAGACCCTCGCGGACCAAGTGAAAGAAGGAAAGTACGGATTGATACAAAAGGAGATATTCGTCAAAACCCCGAGCAGGCCTGGCGTGCTGAGTTACAAATCCAACCCGGAAACGAACAAAAAGGATAACGAGAGCAATCTAGGAGGGGTCCAGAATTCGGATATCTGGCTGTCCGAGGACCATCTGCTGGTGCTGAGGGGAGGCTCCTACCCGGAGCACGGCCCCCGCCACGGCACGGACGGCGAGGCGTGGGCGCCCCTGGACAGCTTCCAGGCCCCGCCCCGCCAGGTGAAGCTGCCCCCCAACCCGGAGGTCCCGCCGCCCTTTCCCGTCCGCCTCTCCGACGGCGGCCCGCTCGTATTCCTCACGCCGAATGGCAGCGTTCCCGCCGTACCGCCGGGAGCGGGCTACGGAGATATATCTCCTGAGGGTTTCCCATACCCCCCGTCGGCCGCGCCCTACCCGCCCGCGGGTGCCTATCCGGGAAACGCTGCTCCCGGGGGAGCGCCGTTCCCGATTGCTCCATTCCCATTCCTACAAGGGAACGGCAGCGGGTTCCCGTTCCCGGGGTCGCTGACGGACGGCGCCCCGCCGGGCGCGACGTTCCTGCCTCCCCCGGGCAACCTGACCGACCTGTACGACGAGGACGACCCTTCCAACTACTATCCGCCGCCCTACAGCTTCTCCTACAAGGCGGACAACTCCAGCGAGGTGGCCGCCGGGCCGCTCGTTCCGGGCATCGTCCTGCCGCCCCCGCCCGACTTCTTCGGGCCCCTGGAGCCGGAGTCCCCCAGCACCACCGCCCGGCCGCCCGCGCACGCCTACCCGCCCACCTCGGGGGCGCCGGCCACGGCCGTGCTGCGCCCGCGCCCGCCGCAGCGCCCCGCCCAGGGCTACCTGCCGGCGCCCACGCCGGAAGCCGTCCTGCCCGACAGTCCGGACAACGCTATCGAAATCGTGTCTATCCCTCCTACCAAAACGATCAGTATTGTTTCTCGACCCGTTCAACGAAAACCCGACAAGGTTGTTATTATTCCTAAACCTCCTCCGAGAAAAGTGTACACCACCTCGCCACCTCCCGTCAGCCGCCCCGCTCCCGCGATAAAACCGGCGGAGAAGAAGCGACCGGCGGTCACCATTCTGCACAAACCGATCAAGACGACCCTGAAGCCCGTGTCTGGCGAACTGTACGACTACCCGGAGAAGAATACCTACCTGGAGGGTAACTCCGTGTCGCCCTCTCCGCAGCCGTTCCTGGTGTACGGTCCCCCGGAGAGCACGCGCGTGCAGCACCTGTCCGAGAACTACGTGTCCTCCACCCCTGTACCGCTGAGAGCGTACTATAGCAATCCCAACTACGAAGATCTGCTCTCGCAGATCCAGTACACCAGACAGAGCGCTCCTAACACTCGCATCCGACCGGAGTATTACAGTCCTAAGCAAAACGGAAACTCTGTCGCGTCCTTTTACTTTTACGAAGAACCTATTAAACAGGCCCAGATCTCTACGCCCGCGCCGCAGTCGTACTACGACGGGAGAAATTACTACCAGTCCGTCGGAGAGAGCGGACAGCTCGTTCGAGATGACTACTCGTACAATTCGGGCAACCGAGGAAGCTTCGCGCCGTCCACCAACCTGGAGTTCAGGCCGATTCCGAGTCGAGAGCCTTCGCCCTTCTTCTTCGTGCCGCAGCGTCAGGGTTCCAGAACTCTCACGCAAGAGTACTTCAGTATCAATCAAAAGCCCAAAGTACAGAACAGTTATGTGCCCCAACAGCAGCATCCGCTGCAACAGCAATCTTTACCGCAGCAGCCTCAGAGGCCCGTGTCGTTTTACGATCAAATAGCGAGCATCCAGCAAACCATCGATTACTACACGACCCAACGGCCGAAGGGGAACGTGTACCAGCCGAACCCGTACAGAGAATTGAGGCAGAAGATCAAACCAGCCCCGAGACCGGTATACCAGTTCAATTACCAAAACAATCCTCGACCTGAACAGAACACTTTCCGCGCTCCCAAGATGGACGATTCGGCGCCATTCAGACCGATGGTGTCCTACAGCAAGCCGTACAACTACGAGGCCGAATACTCGACAACGCCGCAAACAAATATTGCGGTTGAAAATCCGAGGGTCACTACGGAAAACTCGCAGGCGTCCAAATATTTCACAACGGCGAGACCCGAAGATTACGATTACGACGATGCTCCTCAAAAACAAACGGTAGAGCGAGCGACAAACAGACCGTCTGTATTCACGCAATCGCCCGCAGTAAAAGCCCAAAAGTTACGACAGTCCGGGCCTACGACGAAGAACCCGGTGAACCACGCCTATTACACAAAACAAGAAGAGAGTCTATTTGACGACATCACTAAGAATTACTTCACCATTTTCGGACAGAAGATCGAAAATGACAACAGAGATAACCAGGGAATAGCGGTCACCGCGCCCCTTAGATCTGTAGAAGTCAGCACCATCAAAACACCCATCAACAACGGTATAAACATACAGTACGCGAACGACGATGAGCTGAGAACGAATATTAGATCGGAACAAAAGCCTATTTCGCTAGCCGGTGACACTGAAGTAAACTACAGACAGCCCAGACCGCTCGTCAACCCCGAAAGTGAATTCATACCGATCGTGAATCCGCAAATACAAGCCAAGTATGAAGCGGAGCAACAAATCAAACAGATTAGAGAACAGCTCTACCAGAAGCAAAGATCGCAAAACGTGGAAGTGATCAAGTCCGAGCAAGTGCCCATCGAAGGGCAAGAATTTGCCAGGGACCAACTAGACCTGTACAGGCCCAGCCAACAGTCGTACAACCAGAGGCAGGTGGCGGAGGGAAGGCCGGGTTCGCTGGTCGCCTACAGACTTCCCGGAGAGGGTGCCCACGTCTACTTCCTGACTCCGCAACCGGCAAGACCGGAGAACTTTAAATACAGAACAGCCGAAGAAATTGCAACGCTCAGTTAAAAAAAAAACAAGTGAGTTTTAGGTTGACAAGACTGCGAGCTTAATGCCGGACATGTGCAAACATAATTAAAACAGTGAAAAGTATTATAATTTAGGAACAGACAATAACGCGGTACAAATAAGTGATAATATTGAATAGCGTGAGGAGACACTGGATTTATTAAATAATTATTGTATTATTAATTATTATTGCCTTCGAGGTGACGTTCTCGGATGCCGGGGACAAAGTTGTACTGTGGATTGTATCGCTAGTCTAAACAATTTTTTAAAATTAATAGTGAAGAATACGATCCGGAAAAATGTTCAAATAATATTGAAAAGCGCAAATGTGATTTAAAATGAAAACACTATGCTTAAGTAGGTTAGTAGTATAAGTATTAAAAAATTACTAAAACAACTCTTATATTTAAAAAAGTATGCTTTGAAAATAGGAAATGTTAAAATAAATAAATGTACTATTAATAAAAACGCCAAGGTTTATGATCTTTTAAATAATTTTATAATTCATATTTATACTATTTTTTTAAAAACTCCTATACTTTTAAAATTATAGTTAGAAAAATGTTTGATCGAATGTTGAGATGGCAACACTCTAAGCGTACCGCGAGAGTAAAACCATATACAATTACAATTATATACAATACCACCGCAAGTTATTAATATATAAATAATATTCTATGTAAAAAAATTTTACATACATTTCGAACTTGATTATTGTATTGTGTGTATTAGAAATTGTGAAGAATGTTGTCCGGGAAATATTTTTTAATTTTAATGTGATCGCAGCCATATATGACAACATTTAAATTTATTTCATGCTGTTCTGTCTCATTTTTTCATTATTTTAAAATACTAGTGTTTGAAACCATCTTCTTCCGTATTAATTAAACACAACAAAACATTTTTAATAACCGATGTCTTTTTTGTTTACTATATGGAAAAATGTACCTTCCGGAGGAATAAGGTCACAGAAATTCAACACTTGAAATGTATCAATTTCCCTATGTGTGACAAACTAAAAGGTGTTAAGATTTAATATATACATAAGATCAGATGGTTTAACTACCAATCGCAGTCTTTGTTGTAGCGTACATTTATAAATACTAAACAGATGTAATATTCAAAATATGGTTGTGGCATGTTAGAATATGGGTCAAATATGAATGCCATATTTCCTTCGCATACTGAAGAACTTAGGTAAAATACTTACTAATACGTGCGTAGGCATAATCCATCACGAAACACTGACGTCATAATTATTTGATTGTAATTGAAAATATCGGAGATCATTATTATGTACCTATTAATGTAAAAATAAAACATCCGTTTTTCGAGACGGATCTTATCAGTATTCCTTGATTTGTAAAAATTATAATAATTTTGTTGAATGTCACACTACAATTTTGGAATGATTTAACAAATGACAATATTTATAAATTTGAAATAATATGCAAATGTCTTGCACCTCTAGTGTTGGACAATAATGAAAACATCTCGATTTTTAGTACCAAAATTAGTCATAAGACAGAATCAACGGGACATCACTTCGCATCATGATCATCGATTCATCATATTGTGTAATCATAAGAGCAATGATTTGTTATAGATCTTGTAAATAACACACAAACATATACACAAGCCTGTGAACTATTTATTGTTAATGTTAAGTTCATTGCTACAAATTAATGAGAATAGATAGGTCGTAGTATGATAATGTTTGTAAAATAATATATGCATAATATAAAGAGTATGAGAAATTCTCACGTACATTCTTGGTAGTGGTCGACGCTTGTAATAGTGACAAATACACTGTTATATTTTTAATAATAAAAAGAAATTAAGTATACAAATGACTTTTCATTACACTATTCATGCACCAATGTATTTTTTGCTCCTCTCAAATTGTACATTAGTACAGTACTAGCGACATATAACGTTGTGCCTCAAGAGCTCTGCATCTTGAATGGAAAATGCCAAACTTTGGGGTCAGCCTCTACTTTAGCTGCAGAAAGGATTGTACAACCGATCGAGAACTAAGTTTAGTAAATAGACTTTTGCAATGGCCGACCCAAAGTCGCGGAACTTTCTGGCCTTCCTAATACGGAATAGCGCGTCCAAAACATTCCAACCTATTCAGAAAATAACAATGTTACTATTTTGGCGATTGTTGCCTCAATGTTCAAAAATAGAGAAACGTCGAGAAATCTGTCAAATGTCAATATTTCTATCATTGTGATGAAAAATTGGCTATAATTTAATATTTGAGCTCTTTAGTTGAAGAAATTAATAACGTGTGTGAAATAAACTGATTTTTACTAGCTTTCAAATTAATATTAGTACTTATTTTATATAATATTCACCAAAAACACAACACGTCAAATTAATAAGACCATGTAGATTCACGACTACATTCCTAAAGTCTCCTAATCCTATCCTAAGATCTCATTTAAATATCCTAAGGTCTCATTTAAAAATGCAAAAGTATATGTAAATTAATTAAAGTAATTACACGGGCATCTATTTTTGAGTGTTGGTGTCTGTCCGAAGTCTACGCAGCATTTATTTTTTAGTTTTGGGGTAAGCATCACCAAAATTATTATTTTCAGAATAGGTCAGATTGAATCACCTTTTTTACAAAATAATATTATATTATATTAGCGTATTTCCCACTGTAGTTGATTAGTATAATATTAGTTACCTAATATCAACCAAGTTGTTGAGAAAATTTTGAAGCAAAAGGGCAAGAGACAAGTAGCTGTAGAAACCAAAAAAAGGCCTATATTTAACAGAAGAGTTAAAAACATGAAAAGATATATTAGGGAGCGTCCGTAAACCACGTGGCTTGATAAATGGGGGGGGGATGTTAAGTAGAATGCTATGCTGGGCTACGTAAGGGAAGGGGCTACGTAATTTTACTTGGCACAATTAAAACGATACAGAATGTGTGATCCATAGATTTGCATAGATCGATTTGTACATTGTCAATAGTTTAAAAATAGTTTTAGTAAGAGAAAAGAGCACAAAATGTCTTCTGGAATTAATAGGAAAAAACTACAATCCACTCTTGTTAATTTCACATTCACATTAACTTTGGTATGATCATCTCATTCCGTTATCATCCGTCTTTTCTTATATGGAGCCAACGGTAGTGCAAATGAGAGGGAAATATATTTTTTCGCCATGAGTCAAACAAAACCTCTCGGCGGCCTAATAATCTATACTACCCAAATAACATAAATACCATAAAAATATTCTCATATACAGGATGTAACAGAGCTGGTCCACAATACTTAACAGGTAGATTCTTGCCTAAATTATGAATCCAAAATGTTCAAGCAACAATGACCTAATAGAAAAGATAACAGTTTATATTTAAATAACTAATATTAAAAATTACGCTTTAATACAAGTAAAATAAAAATATTTAAAATCAAGCAGAAATTTTTATCCAGAAAATTTTTTAGGCATTTTATTCGACTTGTACTAAAGTGAATAAATTTTCAACATTCAATATTTAATTTAGGTAGGAATCTACCTGTAAAGTATTGTGGACTAGCTCTAATTATACACTGTATTATACCGCCACCTCTGAAACTTACCATAAACAATTTTAAACCAGTTTCATGTATTAATTTTATCCGGGAATCCTCCGAAAAAACATGTTCTATGGTAAAAGGGACGTCACTTATAAATATTTGGCGAGAAAGACCTATGGCACAAATACATATAAAAGA
This sequence comes from Agrypnia vestita, assembly GCA_016648135.1. NCBI lineage: Eukaryota > Metazoa > Arthropoda > Insecta > Trichoptera > Phryganeidae > Agrypnia > Agrypnia vestita. Next base: position 153,655 of record JADDOH010007494.1, read on the forward strand.
AAATCTATTGTTTTATTCCATTTCTTTCTGAAGTGCAGCATTATGTATTTTTCTACCTTAAAAAACAAACCAACTGACCTGTGTTAGCCTCGATCTCCGCCTGAGCATCTTTGGGCGGCTTGTCGTGCAGCCGCAGGTAGACCGCGATGGCGGTGCAGGCCGCGCGGAAGTAGAACGGATGTGAGCGAAGCACGTCCTCCAGCCTCATGAGACCCACGTACGAGCGAAGGGTCATCTTCCGCAGGCAGTACGAGTGGAAATCGAACTGGTCCTCGATGATCTCGGAAAAGTGCTGCGAGAAAACAGACAGTAAATAATTAATTAGTATATAATTTAAATATTTATCAAAGAAATCAGAATAAATACTTTTATAAATGATTCCTTCCAATCTTTCATACGATTATACTAATACAGTTTGGAAAGCCATGTTATTACGCATCCCTGTTTGACATCCTTTGTCAAACAATGATGTGAATGCCCCATTAATACTTAGACAGGCACTACTTCCCTCATACAGAGAAGCGAGAGCTTACTCTTCACGCTACACTCAGATAAAAACCTTCCATAACTTCCGCATTATTACTCTGTATGTGTAGTATACTTTTGCATGATAATAGTGAAGAATGAACGAATTAGAAGTGAATTTAATGCTGTAATAGATAGAATAAAAAAAGGATCGTTGATTGTTGAAGGCAGCAGAAACAGAGGGCGACTGCGAAAGACCTGACACGACCAGTTAAACCAAATATTGAAAGATGGCTCTGTGAAAAGCTTCAACAACCGAAGAGCGTGCATGAGATGTATGAAAGTGGACAAAGAAAAAGTAGTGTGCCAGGGTAGAAGAATCTAGCGTTATATCCTCTCTGCCTACATGTCCGAATATACGGCGAGATGGTTGGTTAGTTAACTAAAAGGCTGATAAAGATATCGTAAGGAGAGTGTTTATAGTAAATAATGTTTCGAATGCAGTAATTTCTAATGGAAGCTTTACAGCTGAGGAGAGACTAGTGGTGCATAATGGAATCCAGGTACCAACAACTAAAGATAAGTAGAAGTAAGTCCTGGAGCTGGCAAAAGAGAAACGAAAGGAGACCATCGAGCATACGATTAGTAAGTACATTTATGATAGCATAAAGGAAGAACAATTAGGAAGTAAATACATATAATACTGATCTTTACATAATGAATTAAAGTAGGGTTATATCAAATCAACTATCCTAATTTCGAATGCCTGTCTGTTCGTAACATGCTGAAATTAGGCTGGAATTACAACAACACTGACTGTAACTAGCTGCTAATTTGAATGGCAAGAAAGATATATGATGCAAGTGTTGATGGCTTGGCTTGACCAGGTAATAATGTATTAATAATAATAATGATGGGATAATAATAATTAATAATAATTATAATTAATAATAATGATGGGAGACCATCATGTTAGAATCCTCCACAGTTGACGGGCATGCAAAAGATGTATGAATGTGGATGCGACAGGAATAGTTTGACAAGACAGAAGAATGTGTTTCTTTGTCCTGCGAAATAGTAATTAAATTTAACTAGTGTGTAGGATTATACTGTTTTTGTGTAAAGCGCCCTTGAAGTGAATTTTATAAGAAAACGGCACTGTATAAATTATCCATTATTATTATTATGATGGTAAAATAATCGGTAAAGCTTAAACTATTAAATAACATACCCTGTCAACTTCATGCGCCTTCTTCAAAGCGTCGCCCCACTGTTCTAACCGCTGGTAGGCGATGGCACATTCTGTCTGGTACCACATGCACTGCATCTCGTTTAGATTTTCAGTCGCAGCCACGCCTGCGAAACAAATTAATCCCATGAACAAAGGTAACATATCTAGAAAAAATTCCTTGGCTTCTCGTCACAACTTTTAATCACTGAATCTGGCAATGTATATAATAAACCAATGGTTACTATACTAGTTGAACAATATTCTAATATCGAAACTCACTCATGCAATCGGTATTTCCAAATATGAATGTTTCCGAGGGGGCGGGGTGCTCCCTGAAAGAATCGACATATTCGACGCCCGCTCACTTGGTGTTAGAGGTACGATGCCAAATATCTAATAACATTAAGTGTTTCTTCCCAGCTGAAAACGATGGGATGCACATATTTGATGATTCTCGCATGGAAGGCGTAGTGTTGGTAGGTATATGAAAACAGAACCTTAAAAATCAATATCGTAAAGAAAATAATAAGAAAAAGAAAAAGTGTGTAGGTACATGAAAATGCTCAATAAATATTTTTTGTTTTCGTGTTTTATAGTTTCATATTTTATAGTTTTTTACCACGCTTAGATCACATACACCAGAGTAAAACCAAACCATTTTTTCTTAAATAATTACAATTATATTACAGACATTTTATTCATTTTTTTTTTGGTACATAAAAACATTATTTTTTATGTCTTCCACAAATTTCGCGGCTTTATTAAGATGTTGGTGGTTTCTGCCTGTTTACTATTGTCCATAGACTAACGTATAGTCCCATCTATCTTTAAAGATCTGAATGACTAAAGCAGTAAAACGTGCAAGTCATAAAGACCTCAAACAAAAACCTGTTTTTTTACTCATTCACTGTTGTTATGTTCAAAAATCTTCACTCGTAGAGACATCTATTGACCACTGCAAAAGACTGGATGGAGGCTTCCTATCAAGACGAAAATTAAAATTTTGAGTGTACCCAGAGATGGTGTACTAAATTTTTTATCAGGCCCAGCCTCTATACAAATTTAAATTATTCATTGATAATGTAACATGACCAAAATCCATGCCAAGCCTCATTAAACCGGGTATATTTATGGAAGTACAATTTCGTACAACGTGATTACATATTAAAAAGATACATTTAAAATACCGAAATTTGCATTATGCAACGTGTATTAATACGACGCTAGACGTATGATTTCACTCAGGTTCTTGGGTTTGCAGACGAAGCTTCAGAAATGCAACCAATTAACCCGAAAAAATGTAGGTAGGATTGTTTAAAAAATACATAGAACCAAACCTTCTCTGGTGAATTTGGCGCACATGTCCTCGGCTTCCTTGATCTTACCGGCCCTCAGCATGTACTTGGCGCACTTGCTGTTTATATAGCGGTCTGCGGTGTCCAGCGCCTGAGCCTCCTCCAGCCACCTGAACGCTTCCTTCGGATCACCCGCGTGCTGGAATAACAATTCCCAGAGTTTAAATAAAATTCTAATACAGTTACAATACAACGTAGGCTGTAGAATTGAAACAAAGTGTGAAAAGCATTTAGCTGACAAACTTCAGAAACCTCAGGAATGATTGCCTTCAAATCAAAACGAGACTTTAAAAAGAATAGCTTTCACTACTCTCCATACCCTGATGTATGTTTGCTTGTAAATATGAACAGTCGTTGCTGTACAATAATTGTATAAAAGCAATAGAAGATACAAAGACGCTGAAACACCAGTTTGATGTAAATCTACAATCTCTAAACTGTGAAAAAATCCATGTTATACCTTTCATAATAAAATCAAATGACATTTGACAAAATTTCTAAAATACTATACATAAAACTTAATAAAAATAGCTGCCAATTAAACTGATCAGCACTGAAAAAATCAAATAATGTTTAATACTTAGAAAACATACAGAATAAACTAATTTACATTTATTTTAAATCTGAAACATTCTGTTATTGAAAAACTTAACCTCAGTCTACCTTCCTATAGTGCAGGCAAATTTCCAATATGCTGTTATCAGCTAGGGAGCGGCATATAAAATAAATCTACTCCCGATTGAAATTGTACAATGTCTGATAACCTAAATAATATAATAAATGTTAAACTTTATTCATCTAGTATGGAGAAGTACAATAATATAAATAATTAACAATTATAGAAAAGCAAAAGCATAGTTTTATAACTGAAAACCGCACACGACAAAAACACATATTCCTACCACAAAATTATAAAACCTCATTTTCGCAACATCACTTTACATGTCTGGGGAAAAATATTTTTACAGCTTGTCGGATAGCATCAGAAAGATTACAAACGAAAAATGCAATCGACGACTTATTTATCAAAAATCATATATGAAAACTAAATAAATTAAGCAAACTCCTTTTTTAAACACAGGCGCTCGCTTGTGTAGAAGAGATAGTGTTCTACATTGAAGTTTTAATATAAACAAAAATCTTATTGTTTGTATGTGGCGGGTATAAAAGCTAAGGCAGCAATATTCCACTGAGGTATTACTGAGATAAATACAAAAGACCTGTCACTACTCAAGGAAATTTCTCTGGAATCAATGAAACCTACATCTCATTGAAAATAAGTTTTTAAAAACAATTGCCACCTTAGATTTATTAAAAAAATATAAATAAATATTTAACATTTAAATGTGGATACTGCTGTGTTTGCTACCAATTAGCGGACATTGGTGCTTTTGCTATTTACATAATTGGTATTGCTGCCTTTGCTATGATGTTTCAGTCTAAAATTGACATCAACTCTCACACTAGTTTCAAGCGGCCATTTTGTCATGTGACACATCCTTAAAGGTTGATCGGTTGAAGTGAATATTGCAATCTTTGTTTTTAATAGTGATTTAAAAGCGTTATTTTGGAAGGGATGGAGCTATATTTCCTATAAAATCTCCAATTCAGTACATTCTAAATTAGTTATCCTCGGTGAATGCAACCAAAACATTTTTTAAATGTTTTAAATATTGGTTTTATACCCCTCATGTTATGTGTATCAATTAAAAATTCCTTTACAGTAAAAAAAAGGTTTTTTAAACAATTATTGAAAAATCTACCTTACCTTGTATATTCTCCCTTTTGTTACGAACAACTCTATCAAGGTGGGCGTGTGCTCAATCGCTGCGTCAATATAGTACAACGCCTTCTTTGTGTCTCCGAGGTGATCGAAGTGCTGGGCGGCAAAATAGTAGGTCCAGAGCAGGGCACTTGCTGGCTGCTTGGGGGATCCGTCCTCACTATCAAAGTGCCCGTCCTTTGTCAAACACTCCATGTACTGGTTGAGGAGAGATTCTATCGTCTCCACCTTTGATTTGTCTAAATACAACGATCTGAAGAGAAAAAAAATTATTGCATTGTTAAACAAAATACTACCGACACATCGTTAATGACCCTGATAGACAGACAAAGTGACATTAAAAGTAAAAATATTTTATTGAAATTAAGTAAAGTTTAGAACTATAAGTAAATAAGGAAAATAAGGTTTTTATTGTGCAGAATTAATGTGAAAAATAAAATGAGGAGTTTTCAATATTTATTTACTTCCGTATTACGTATGGCAATATAGTGTTTTTTATGTTAAAAATTAAACAAAACACATAAAAAACATGGTAATGTTCATGGTGTTGACTTTTTTCAAAAGATAACTTAATGCTAAGTATTTAAATATTTATATAAGTTGATATAACCGCGTTAATTTGTGCCGCTCCGAGATCGCTTTATTCTAGGAATTCCGTCCTTAAGTTGATCTTTTTTTTTGGGCCGGCAAAACAGATGCGAGCAAAAGACGCATTCCTGTTTGGCGGCGTTAAAAATTATATTATTGCCCTAGAATAAGATTATTATTTTAGAATAAGATAATGTTATTTTAGAATAAGATTTGTTAGTAAATACTATTTCGTAGCTAGTATTAGGTGTGATAACGCAAGCAGTAATTTACGAACATTGCCGTATGGTTTGCGCGAAAACCATTATGCCATAATGGTTTTCGCGCCGAAAATATTTACGCGCGAATATTTCGGACGTATCCAACCCCCGCGCGGGTTGTGAGTATGGAGAAGGGGTGCGCGGGGAGAGGCTCCCTGGGCAGCGAGAAGAGAGGTCGGTGCGGCAAGCCCGGATCAGTCCGCACCGACCTCCCTCCCGGCGAGGGCGAGTTCCAGCCTCGGGACCAGCCTCGGGACCACCCGCAGAGAAGAAGACGCGGCGACGAGGATGGCCGCCTTGCCTCGATGGCGGCCGGTCCTCCACGAGGAGTTCCAGGAGGGAGACCAGACCCTCCCGATGACGCGGATCCAGCGACGGCGCGGATGCAGCGGCGCGGCGGGACAGCGCGCGTGGCCTGGAACGAGAACCGCGGCGGCCAGATGGCCCCCAGCCGACCGCGGAACCGCGGAGCCAGCGGCGAACGCGTGGGCGCGAGCGCTCGCCCCCCCCGCGGCCTCCAGGAGTGATGCGACGAGTGTTTGTGAACGACATGTTTTTTTTTTTGTGGCGATAAGTGACAAAGACACGATAAACTATGTAAATCAGGACTGCGTGCGTTTAGGCTAGGGTTAGCTTAAGTTTAGTGGTAATTTCTCTAGTTGATAAGTCTTAAAATAAGAAATGTGTTTTAATTAAATAAATTGTTTAAATATTCAAATAGTGGTGGTTGGTGTTTTTAAATTTCCCGCTCCCCCTCCCTTGGCAAGTGCATTTTAAATTTGATATGGAAAGGACGCGGAGAGCCTCGCGGCTATCAATCCTGATTGATTGATACGCGTTCATATCAAAGTATTTAAATATTTATATACGATATCATAATTTTCGAAATAAATTGGTACATTTTTTTTAAATAGAGATGTGAACACGGAATACGTGTCGCATTGATATTCTTACTATTAATTATTAGTTAAACACTTAAGCTATAAAAATATGATTAACTGGCTGGTGTCCTGGATGGGGCTTGAACCACCGACCACTGGATCACAAGTCTTAACCACTACACCAAAAGCTACTCATTTGCAAGCATTGTTCTAGCGTAAATTTATCCATGGTAAAATGATAAACCAAACTGAGCTATCGCTGGAAAAAGTGTTGCCAATTTTGACAAGTTTTTAAAATCTTCGTCCAAAGAGTTCAAATATTAAATCAAAGCCTTTTCGTACTTTCATCACAATGATAGAAAAATTGACATTTGATAGACTTCTTGACATTTTTCTATTTTTCTGTGTTGAGATAACAATTGCCAAATAAGAATAGTTATTTTAAAATATGTTTTATTTTATTTTGTAATACACACACACAATACGAGTTATTAAATTACTACTAGTTTCGGAGGAGCTCTCATCATCAGGTTATTATCTATACCTGATGATGAGAGGGACTGCTCCTCTCGAAACAATAGTAGTAATTTAACAACTCGTATTGTGTGTGTGTATGTATTACAAAGTAAAATAAATCATATTTTAAATAATAATGTTGCATCACAAAGTATCTGTCAAATCTTTCAATGATATTAAGAATGGTTATTTTGAGAATTGGTCGATAAGTGGGGGACATCATTCTTCCTGAACATTCCGCAGAAAATTGATGGGACCGCGTAGGACTAGTGCTTGTACAACACACTGATTGTTTGACAATATTGATAAACACTGCACAAATAAATAGCTTCACAATCCAGTGATAAGAAAATGAACTTGCAGTGAAGGTCAATATTGAATACAATGGATGTGGGTGTTTAGTGATAAGAAATATTTTCAAGACTTAATGTGCATAATACCTTTGTTTTTCAATAAGTGGTCACTACAAGATAATAAGTGTCATAAATAATAAATGTACATTCAAAAGGAAAAAATTTCATACAGTCAAAGAATTACTTCAGTTTCTGTGTGGTGCAAATATTCCTAGGCATTTCATACAATAAAGAAATTTCTCAAGCATCTTTATGACGCAAATGGGAAGCTCTGTTCAAATGGCGCCATTTATAGATTTTTTAAAGAAAATTTGTCTTACGGATATACGAATTCTATTGCAATTCTAAAAAACTTGTAAGATGTTTTTATTTATCTAAATTTTTCTTTGCTCAGTACATCGTAATAAATAATAAAAAAATATTTAATATGTGGCTTACAGATGCAAAACCGCCACTATCCATATGGAATCCATATGAAGAGTGGTCGTTTTGCATCTATAAGTCACATATGTAGTTTTTTTTTAGTTTTTACGCTTCAACAGGCCAAGAGGCCCAATTAGAGAAGCGAAACACATCACAAAACACCCAGGCTTAAGTAAATCACATAGATTAATTGTGACCTCACTGGGAATCGAACCCGGAAACCTCGGTGTGAGAAGCCAGTGTCATGCCCACTGGGCTAGGAGGGCCGCCTTTGGAATTTACAATAGATTGGAATATAATTCTCGCAAGCACTCACGAATTGGAAAAGAACTTGTAATATATAACAAATTATTTTTTTAAATGGAAATTTGGACAATCTTCAAATATAAAATTTTTAAAAATGGGGCATTCTCTCTCTTAGAGCTGGTTGAATCAACTTTGTTTATAGTAATCATTCATTTAAAGCATAGAGATATTTGAGTTTTCCAACAAACAACCCATTTTCGCAAAAAAATGTATGCTTTAAACTAACTGTTACAATAAACCAAGTTGATATAACCGGCCCTTAAGAGTTCCAAAATGACAATAAACTTGGGGGAGGTTAAAACAAATTTCTGTGCAAGTATAACCATATTTTTTGTGTAATATATGCAAGCAAAAACTGTTATCATGAACAAGCAGAGACAAGAAGCAACAACAATTTTCTCTTAAAAATAAAAAACCCACTAAATAAATAACTAACCTCAAATCTACAAATAGTGGTGGTACTCCTTTATGGAGCCCCGTCCTCAGGTACTGGTCCACTAATCTCCGGAAGCTGTCGCCCGTGGCGAAGGTGAGAGGCAAGCGTCGAGGGGCGATGGCCCGCGGATGCTCCGAGCGACACTGCTCGAAGAAAGCTACCTTCTCGTCGTTGGAGGTAATCTGTTTCGCCTCTAGCAACTTTGTGTAGTAGAGAACGTTTTCTGGATTACGCCGCATCAGATCTGTGTATATCTCTTCCGCTTCTTTGAATCTGAAATTCAAATTGGGTTATCTTTAACATTTTGCCGATAAATCAAATTGTCTGCTAAGGCTCGGTTGTTTCAAGTTCGATCAAAGTAAGCGGTCGATCATAGCGTAGATTTTTACGAAAACGGATCGTCTGATTGGTGGAGAACGTAAAAATCTATGCTTTAAAAGAACACTTACTTTAATCCAACTTGAAACAACCGGCCCTAAGAGGCTGTCTCATATAATTTCATTAAAATATCTAATCACAAATCAAACATTATTTTGATATTGAGCGGGTAAAAAAAATACTTTAAGATTTATTATTTCTGGAATTTACATGTTGAAAGAGCCGTATCCAGAAAGGCCTCAGAGCTTTAGCCTCAATGATCAAGTTCCCAAAATCGAAACACCTGGACAAAAACACTAAGGCCCGGTTGCGCCATCAGAAGTAAGAGTTTAAAAAAAAGCATAGATTTTTGCGTTCTCCACCAATCAAAACACCCGTTTTCGTAAAAATCTATGCTTTTTTCTTAACTCTTACTCTTACTTCAGGTGGCGCAACCAGGCCTAAGTTGTGTGTCTTAAATACTATCATCAAACCAGTGTTAACCAGGAGCATGCAGTGAGTACAATGAAGCATGACTTTTACTCAGACGCAAATTTTGAAAAAAAACATTGAAATAAAATATTTATGCGGCAGAATATTGTATCATATTAAAATCTGAATATAATAACATAATAATAATTGTAAAAGGAATATTACGAGACATACCTTTTAATTTGATTTTTTTTCAAAATATATGATTATGCGAAAGACATGCTTCAATGTTCTGACAGCACGCTCCTGATAATAACATACAGAGCAGAGTTATAGACGATGACCTATAAAGAACAACAGAGGCTCTTCTGCTTTGAAATTGAAAATGATTAAGGAGATTACTGGAACCTAAGCCCGGTGTTGCTATAGGCACGTGGAGGCACAGGAGCAATGCAAATATTCAGTCCCTATCACAGCAATCTTTCATAACCAACACCATCAGATCTAGCCGACTTATTTGGATAGGACATGTATGTCGGGCAAGCAGCGACAGAGCCTTTAAAATATTACAAGTGGCTTAACCAACTGGGAAAAGTCCGATGGGGAGACCCAGACAATGTTTTTACTTATTAATATTTTTTTATTTTAGGAATCTCAACAGTACAATTTATTATAATGACACAATGTATTGAATAGTTGGTAGACTAATTTTAGAGATCCTCGGCATAACATAAAGTATTAAAGTCAAAGCAAAACAGAAAAGAACAATAACAATAAAAACCAAATTGAGAGAATAATTAAGAGAACATTGTAATCAAAGTGGTACAAGAAGAAAAGAAGAAAAAGTTATGGAAAAGATAAGATAGCACCTCGAGATATAAGATAACATGCCTGACAATCGCACACATTGTGGTGATGTGCATAAAGGAATGTTTTCCTCTGTGCTCTTCTGATTTAACACCGCTATACATTTATCTATGTAGGGACCCAAAAGGACTTTGTGTATCATAGGAAACCTGCTACACTGGCTGCGCTTCGAGAAGGAATTAAAATAGTAAATGGTAAATAGATTAATCTCAGTAGACACTTTTGCCAATCTTGTTCAAGAAGTAATTCGCCGTAATCCAAAGTATCTGGATGCTCATCGTAACCACATCTCTTAATAATTGTATAAATTTAATATCACAAACTTTAATACACATCTTACTTTTGTTCAAGTGGCTTGACTTTTTGGCCACGATGTATGAAAAATGCCGTAGACAATATTCAACCAAAATTAATATTTTAAACATAACATAAATGAAACTGTAGCTATTATGCATGAATTACCTGCTCAGCTTGAGCGTGAACTCTCCTTTCGTCTCCATGATGGCCAGCTTGTCTAGGATCTGATGGTGGAATTTGTCCAAGTGCCGTAACGCTCTGTCATGCTGACCAGACTCTGCCAGAACCAAGTTCTGGTACAGCAGCAGTTCCGAGTGCTCATAGTCGTACTGAACCTTCATCTGGGAACGGCGGAAGGTCTCGAGGATACTGTGTGCCGTATCATAGTCTTCTAGGAGGTGGTAGCTCATGGCGAAGCCGATCCAAGAGGTGCGCTGCGTGGGGTTCAACATGAACAACTGGTAGCGGGTATCCTGGAAAAATAAAAATATATTTTTCAATAATAAAAACTGGGTTTGCGGATATATATCAGCGGATATATATCACGATATTTATGTCTTGGCTTTTACTTTTGATATATATCCAAAAAAAGTTTCTGCGGTCGTTAATAGATGGCTCTAGTTGTATTTTAAAAATGCTACAGGTTGTTTTTTTTATTAATATCTTCGGTCATTACAAGATGGCGCTAGTTGTATTTTTAAAAATGCTATGGTTGTTTTTAGTTTAATTTGTTTCACATAATCCGTTTTTTATTTCACACAAAGAAATAAACCCATAACACTACATTAGAAAGAGCAACATAATAATTTATGTACAAAATAAAAAAATAAATTTCCTAATTATTTTGAGTTAGTATCAATCAACGTGTGCAAAAAAAGAGAAAAAAATCAGATACATATATAAAAATCCGATTTTTTGATTCTTTCGTATAAAAATTGGATTTTTTCAAACTCTGAATAAAAACAAAAGTTTAGGTTATAGAAGTACCTTGATTTCTGTGGGGAAAGGTGTATGGACCCGTAAGTGTAATTTGAGAAAAGTACAGGAGTATAAAGAAAGTGACATGGTAAAGAATAGAAATGTAAATAGTGTGTATACATATAACATGGAAATATTACAGACACATAAAGAAAATGTGGCTAACAATCATTAAATCAGTTCCAAGTTCGTTTATTTCTCCCAGAGTTAGGCTCCGGGTGCCAATAAAAGAGTACAAGGAATATGATACAAAAAAACTCCGATTTTATGCAGTGCAGATCTGCCTGATTGTGTGACATTGTTATTTTGTTTCCCTGGCGACTGTCTTTTTTTCGTATGTTTATGGCGCGGAGGTTTTTATTACGTTAATGTACACAAATTGCTGGGTTGGATGATAGACACGTAGCGCAGTATTGGACAGGTACCGCAACAGGTATTTGGATTGGTCAACATTATATTAATGTGAAAACATTCATTTAATGGCGGCCCCTGTAATCCAGTGGGCATGACACTGACTTCTGATACCGGAGGTTCCAGTTCATTTTCTCATGAGGTCATATTACATTAACCCGATCAGTGCCACTGCCGCGTAAACGCGCGAAACTTTGCATGTCCCGTCAGGCCAGTGACGCGTTACCGCGCGGGAATTTTTCCATGTAAATGCGCACAATAACAAACGATTTTTAACACGTCACCAATTTTAGATCGTACTGGCATCTATAGACAATGATCCTAAGCAGTTACCATATTTTTAAAACCACCAAATCTCGTAAAATTAGCGATTTATTAAAGTGTTTCATCTGACAGTTCTCGGAGTTCGCTAGGGTCGCCGCTTGCAAAGTTTTTTGGCTGAGAAACGGGGAATCCTGCAATACTTCAATTTAAAACTGCGCGTTTGGCTTGATTTTGTTCCCAATTATTGACAATATTCGTCGGGTTTTTCGCCATTTTCGTATTTTTAATGCAATTTGAGTGAATATAACAATCTTGTGCGTCTATAAAATTATTTTTTTATCTTTATTTTAGCAAGATTCAACTGAATTTTTTGTTTCTCTGTTTTTCAGTACTCCAGTTTGATTTTGTTCACGATTATTTAAAATATCAGTGGGTTTATTTCGCCGTATTCCTGTACATAGTGCAATGTGAGTGAGTAGGTATATATATCTATCTAGTGTCTATGAAATTAATTTTTTCTTTGTACACGTCGTGTTCAAAGTATCGGGTTAATTTTTTCTCTGTGTACACGTGTTCAAATTATTGTGTTAATTTTTTGTTATAATACATGCGGCAACGGACTTATTTATTTATTGCAAATGCCGTGCGCGTTTGTGTATACGGAACAGCAACCATAACACAAGACGCGTCAACTCGCGGCGAGCAGGTACAAACCTCGCTCGCATTGAAGCACGCGGCGCGGCGCCCGCGATCTATATACACCACATTTTTATCTTTTTTCGCGAGATTCGCGTGAATTTTTGTTTCTCTTTTTTTTATAAAACATTTTTTATATTTATTTTTGTGACATTACAATGGCTGACATATGATGATGATGAGATTGTTGGACAAGCCGCCGAATCTGATGATAGCGATGTGGAATTCGAATTGCGAGAGTTTTTTGAGCCGGATGAAAATGAAAATAATGTGCCTGACAAAATAGAAAATATTGCCTCTATTAGTAACGTCGATAGTACCTAGACCACTATTTCATTGGGATAGCGATCCTTTCGTGCCTCAAAGGATAATTTTGATTTATGTTTTGATTCATTCAGTGCTATGAGTTGAACCGTATTCTGAAATATACCACACGCAGGAAGACTTCACTACATAATAGTAAGATATTAAAGGTGTAACATTAAAAAACAGGTTAAAAAAAAAAACAAAAAAGTGAAATTGTGACAACCCTGTTGTATATTTTGCGGAATGAATTTATTTTGCTTTTGCTTCAAAAAACTCCGTCATAAATTCGGAAAACATAATTCTTTGGTAAGTTCTTACACTTATTCATCATATTATGCTTATTTTTATTGTTTTTTATTTACTTTATTTTACGGAAAAATGTCTGGCCTATAGGTGTCCCTCATAGTAAATATGGCTGACAGTTAAAAGGTTAATGTGATTTTCTCAAGCCTGGGTGTTTTTAAGTATTTCGCTACATTAATTGGACCGAATGGCCTGTTGCAATGTTAAAAATTAAAATAAAAAATAATATTGTTAAAAAAAATATGACATGAAACATAAAAGCACCTTGTAACCCTCCATGTCCCTCATCTGAATCTGCAGCAAGGAGAGATCCCTCAGGATCTGTATATTGTCCTTGTCCCACTTTAGCGCGTTCCTGTAGCACTTGATAGCCTCGTCATACTTCTTGTCAGAGCGCTGCAGCAGCCCATACACGTGCCAGCACACGTGCGACTTGAGGTCGTTGCGCAGCCCGCGGCGCACATACTCGTAAGCTTCATCCTTGCGGCCCAGGCAGTTCAGCGTGAGTCCCTTCATCGCCAGCGTTTCTGCATATAAATTAATTATTTATTTATTTTAGGGAAAATTAACAGCATATTAATAAAAATAAAATAATGGATTTTTAAATTATGCCAATTACACATTTTCCACTGAATATAGTAGTTATTATCACTCTCCTAAGCCAAGACTACTAGTCTAATGAAACGTGGAGTTATCCAAGCTTTTTTGCACGTTACAAATTAAGCTCTGTGATGTTTGATTGACACATTTGGTGTTCAATGATTGTATTATTGGGTGTTTATCTAAGTAGCAGGGATTAATTAAATGAATTATAATATTACAAAATTGGTGCAGTTACCATGATGATTTAGAAATTGCATTTTACTAACGGATATCATCCTTGAAAAGGTAATATAAAATAAACTGTTTGTACATTATTAAATGTATGTCTGTCAGTTCTCTGTACAATCAGACCGATTTAAACCAAATTTTGCACAGATACTCTTAAGGACTCTGCGCAAATCCTCTACCCCTGGCCAATCCACTCCTTCCTTCAGGTATAATTGTATATTATATTGAATGTCATCCATTCCAAAGTTTGCTCAGTTGCAATCTAGGTCAAAATATCCTCTCAAACATCTCACAAAATCTAGACAAAACTTTGCAAACATTGTTACTCTTTAGGGCCTACACGAAGAACGACATGACTCAAGCTAACTCCCCCGTCCTCCATGTCATCAAAAATAAGCAAAGCAAAGACCCCCCTGTGGTGCTTACGTCATACTTGAATGGCTCCTAATACTCGTTTTATACCATTTAATCCCTAATAAATTAATGTGTCATTTAATACTGAATTTTTGCCATACTGGAGATATCTCAAGAAAGTCATCAATTTATTGTGAGTATGAATAAAAATATTATTATGAACAATAATAAAAGGCTCTTTAAAACAAATTAATTGGTTTTTAAGGAAACCCCGTGCATATATCTATGCAGAGCCATCAAAGCTTTGCTTGATCATCACTGTGAAGCAATGGGGAGTGAAAACAATAAACAATTATCGAAATAAAACCTCTAAATTATTCAGAGACGAAAGTAAAAAATAATAAGAAAACGTGACCATAGAATAACTTCGACGTTCTGTATGTCAAATGAAGGATGCTGGTAACATAACCTCAAAATATTTGACATGTCAAAGAAACTCGCCAGAAAACCCTTCCTTTTTAGATTTTCCGGTCGATAACTTTTCATTGAACGTATATACTATAAAAATAAAATATTTAATAAGCCTTGTCTTATAATTTCATTTAAAAATTAACAATAATGTGCGAATTGCTTAGCTTTCTCAAAGCATCAGTAGAATGACATTTTGCAAAGAAAATCTAATTAAAAGAAACTTAAAATAATAATAAAAAGCTGATATACGCAGAATTACCTCCATGCTCGGCGAATTTCGGGTTTGAAAGGATTTGTTTGGCAAATTTTAACCCATTTTTATACTGTTTGTGTTCATAGCAACGCTGAAAGAAAGAAAAATTACATTGACAGCTGTATGGATAATGTTAAATTTTAGCAATATAACAAAATATATGTTGTGCTTTTATGTGGAATACATAAATTGTTAGTAAATAGTGGAAATACGAGGGAAAATAACAAATTAAGAAACGTTTCATGATTGTTTTATTGCTTTCAAATTAGGGTTATGACATATTAATGTTTACATTGTTGGTGGGTGAATGTAAAATTATTAATAAAAATATTCCTATGGTATTTTGTAAACACATTATTAATTTAGGATTGTCATTAATTCATGAATTTTGATAGGGGTGACGATTCCCAAATAGGTTTTATACACACACGAGAGACAGAGATGGCTATAGAAAAATGGTGCAGCGCCCAGGAATAAAACGTTAAAATCCAAGAAACTTACCAAAATTCTCTTGAAAAGAGCATTTTCTTTGGGAGGTAATGGATTACTCGATGGCATTTTGTATTTGCCGTAAATCTCACGGGCCGGCAAACTATAATTTTCACCTCAAAACCTCGTGGCTACAATCCAAGAAGTCGATCACGGTCACGTGACCTATAATCGCAGAACTACCAACATAAATACGAAATCAACCGCCATTTTGGTTTTTTATCGTGTTGGCACGGCTTATTCGAATAACAGAGAAATGTCAAAACAGCTGTGAGGTGTGCCGCCGAAGTAAATTTGTTTATTTGTTTTCAAGTGTGTTGAGCTAGCGCAATTATCGGCTCGCGAGTCGCGATTGCGCCGCGCGTTTATCAGTGCCACGAGTTAGTTTGAAATGGGATTTGACAGCATGCGTTCCGGGCATGCAAGATGTCCGACGTACCTAGTGGCAGGACTTCTCGTCATGTCCTTTCTCCTGATGTGCAACTGGTGGTCGCTTTCCAGCCAGAATTACGAGTTGCTCAAACAGATGGACGACATGGCAAACCAGCTTAATATGTGTTCTGACGCAAAACTGATTTGCTCATCTCAGCGTACCGCCACGGAGAATCAACTGAGGGACACTGAGGGAAAACTCAGATCCTTGGAAACTAACCATAGGGAAGAGACCACAGCTCTCAAATCTGAAATATCGGAGCTGGAGAAATCACTCAGCAACGCCAAACGAGACCTGACTTACTGTCAGACGGAGTTAGATTCTTTAAAGAAAGTTGATTTAAGCAAGCAGACAACTTTGGAATCGTTGCGAGTAGAGAAAGAAAATTTGGCATTGCAACTAACTAAATCGAAAGAAAAAATTACTGAACTGGAATCAGCGCTGAAGATTGCAAACGCTGCCAATAATGACAAGGGCAAATTGGAATTGTCTCCGGTAGCAATGCCAAAATATACACCATCAACCGTTTCACAGAAGAAAATTAATGTTCCAGAATCTCAAGATGTGTTGCCTTATCCTTCGATCAACGACGGTCCTATTAATGGTGGCAATCATGAAAACGATAAAGATGCGGAGACGGCGTTAGAGAACGCCGCCATCGAAGAAATCGACGATAATCCCGAGCAGGAAACTGGGAAGAGGCCACCAATAACGCAATAATTAGTTAAGTTTGTATTGGAAAATCTTACTTAAATTAGAACGTAATGTTTTTTTGAAAATTACTTTTTATTTACATATCATGTTTCGATGTCAAAGGGGCTTAAAAGCCTGACGGTATGTAAGGCGATGCATGTATCCGAAATATATTTGACGACGTGTGTCAGAAAATTTATGTGGAGCTCTATTCCTCTTGCCTTTGCCCATGAGGACGGGTATGCTGCATGTACGGTGTGTCCGTTGTTCAACACCTTTACTACATGACGTAAAAACATGTTTTAATGTCCCAATTTGAAGATGTTATGGATCCAAAAAAAGTTATTACATTTCTCAAAATGCGTAGGTAGATTAATAATATCCTTTGAAAAGTCTGAATTGTTGTATTTTTTTTTTCACTTAAATAACTCAATTGCCTTCACTACATAGTACAGAATGCATATGATTTACGCATTAAACTGCCCAAAAATAGAATATATAGTATGTACATTGTAGTACGTGAGAGAAAAATTCTAAATTATATGAAGTTTTTAATATTTTAAAGAAATTTTATTACAGTTAGAACCACTAACTGTGCGCCTGTTAGTTGATTAATATCCTGTTGTGCCTGAATTTTTTTTCCATAACTTTTATATTTGTGTGTACTTAGTTAAACAAAAGAATTGTTAATAAAGTAATTCTCAAAGGCCACATCTCCGACTGCCAACTTGTCATATCCTCGCAACATTTTGACCAACTTTTGGAAGTTGCTGCCTATTGCATAATGCTGTTAAACCTATATACTCCCAATTCTTTGTTTTGTTAAGAACTTCTGTTTGTAGCAATTGTGTTGTCATACAAAACATTTTAGAGATGTCTTTTGTTAGTTTCGGGGCCTCCTCAAGATGTTCAAAGTGGCAAAATCTTTTCTGCAACCTCAATAAGCAATGAAGCCTGAATGCATGTTGCTCTCCACAATTCTGCAAATGCATTTCAAATAGGGGTTAAAAACCATGTGAGGTAATGTAAAGAAACATGAATATATAAGCATGAGCGAGCTTATATACTCACGTATCTTTCTATTATCTTATATGGTTTTTAATCTCTATCAACTTCACTGTGTGTGGTGGATGTTTTCTCGATTTTTTTTTAATATGATTTTTATTCAAATCTCATAGGTACTACACACACAAGAGTTATTAATTATTACTATAGTTACGAGAGAATCCTTCTCATCATCAGGTATAGCTAATAACTAAATTGAATACAAAATTTATCAATTTAATCGGGCAGGTCAGGGAGGCGTGGGGAAGGCGTATTTTTTTGATCCATATTGGAAAAAGCTCTCGGATCGGTGAAGTGGACTGAAACATAATATTATTTAATCCTATGTGACGTTTTAGTACATTCTGAGATAAACTAATAAAACTGTTTTATAAAATAATTGCACAGACTAGATTTATAAAACTTCCACTTCGCTGATCCCATAGCTTTTTCCATTGTGGACCAAAAAAACACCCCCTCCCCACCGCACGCCTCTGATCTGCCAGAATAGTTTGATAATTTTTTTTATTTAAGTTAGTTATTAACTATACCTAATGACGAGAGAGACTGCTCCTCTCGAAACTAAAGTAGTAAATAATAACTCATATTGTGTGTTTAGTGGAAAGCTCACAAAGTAACTGCCAAATCTTTTTTCATATTCATGCAAGAAATTGTATACAAGTTTTCATTACTATGCAATGGTCATTTTTATGTAGTTTCTTTATTGTTAAAATGTTTGTTGTATTATTGCTACTAACATAAAATTTATTTATGATAAGAAAAATTTCTTATTTAAAAGTGCAATTTAATTGATAATTCATATTGTTTGTCAGTGCCAGATATTTAATATTTGCTAGATCTGTTTTTTTTTTAAATTTTGCCTTATCTAAAAACATTAATGGGCCTACCACACGCACAAGTATCACCACGCTTTTGCATGCGCGCGCCGATTTGTACACTGAACACCATGCATGTATCACCAACTACAAAAATGTGGTGATACTTGTGCGTGTGGTAGGCCCATAAGGCCCGAGTACATAGTCAATACAAGTACGCTTTAAAAGTGTAATTTGCACTTTTAATGCATAATTTAACCTTTAAATCATTATGTATTGACTCTATATTCAGGTCTAATTGTCTTTTCATATACAAGCCACACATAATACCTACTGTTGATTATCTGGGGCTGTTTATTTTTAAAATATTATTCAAAAAAAAAAATTTATTATTATTTAAAGGCCCTACTACACAATTCTACTCTATACTTCTACATGCCACACTGTAGCCTCTGACTTTTATTGGAAAGTTAAAGTAAATTCGCATGAAAAATTGTACAGACCTCCGAAATATATTTATGCACCTTATAATCGAAAATCTCTTGCTCTTGAATTACAGTAGAACCTCGGTAATTAGAAATTCAAGAAACCCAAAAAAAAACATTTTGAATTATGCAAAACCCCGTTAATTCTAAATTCTGGGTACAAAAAAAAACACAATCCAATTGCGAAATTTGCCAAAATACGCAAAACTCATGAGAAAAGCCATTCATTTTATGAAAAATGTCTGTATTCTTGGATACTTCAAGAAATCATTTTGAAAACGCAATATTTATTATGTGAATACAGATATTGTGGCATTTCTAATATAAAGTACCTGATATTGACGTATTTGTATTTCTCATTTGCGAAAGAAATCATAATATTTTTGTATTTTGTCAAATTTCAAAAAAAATTAATTATGTTAACTAAAATATATTGATTACGATTAACGATTTAATACGAATTACCGGGATTTTCGAATTATCAGTGCTAATCTACTATGAAATTAACATTTTGTGACTTGTGGGTTTGAAAATTTTCGAATTATGGCAAATTTCGAATTATCGGGGTTTTACAATAGAAATATAGTGTGTCTTCATCTTACATATTTGTAAAGTGTAATGAAGTGACTTATCCATACCTCTGTTAAATATAGTACAAATGAAATCGAATAAAAACATGTAAAGATAATTTTGCATAGTAACAGAAAATAAAACTGGTGAAATTAAGAATAAAACACATCTGATATGTAGAATTTTTTTAAAAACTAAGCCATAAAAATCAAGTTTTTATTTTACTCCCTTTCTTTGTAAATTAAGTTTACCATCATGTAATTAAATAATTGATTGACCGAAAATGAAACATGTCTAGACAAATATCTATGTCAAAAATCTCTAAAAATATCTCTTTATTATTTAATTTCTTCCCAAAAAACCGAAGTGTGCTGTCATCTGTGAACCAATTGTCATAAATTTTCGAAATTCGTAGTGAAGTACCTATTATATCTACCGACGGAGTAATTCAAATTTTAAATATTCCGTGACGTTATCAGGCCGCCGTTGGTAGAATTCAAACTTTTGTAATGATTCCAATTTGAAAA
The DNA here is from genome assembly GCA_016648135.1 of Agrypnia vestita. Classification (NCBI taxonomy): domain Eukaryota; kingdom Metazoa; phylum Arthropoda; class Insecta; order Trichoptera; family Phryganeidae; genus Agrypnia; species Agrypnia vestita. The sequence goes on from JADDOH010007494.1 coordinate 174,149, forward strand.
AACCATTTAAATTTCTAAAAATCCAAAAGTATACTATAATCATTAATTTTTTTAAACGAAAATTTGATAGATCTTTTTGATCGTCGCCACGAGTCTGCTTGCAAAGTTTCAGCTCGATTCGACCATGGGAAAAGTGTTAAAAATCGATCCAAAGTTTTTTGTCAGACAAGTAATCAATCAAGCAGACACCACGAGTTAATATAAAGCGAGTAAAAATGCGTTTATCGTTCCTCAGGGAGAGGGGGTGATCTTTATCATATTTATAAGATGCAAAAAATTCCCCGGACTCAAATGATACTTATTTAGTCTTATGAGGGGAGTAAAAGCCTATTTTGTTTTACGAGGGAAAAGAAAGATAAAATGATTGGACCTTGCTGTTGTTGCATCATCTGTGGAGCTCCATTTGCCGAAAACTTAAAATAAGGGAAAAATAAACATCTTTGCTGTCACATTTTGAATAAAATATTGTGTCCGTAAATTTTTCTTTTGAATTATTTGTTTTTTAAGCAAATATCATCTGGATATTTTTTATGAATCAAACCGGGAAATGGTTTTCTCTCCTTGGGTTGTTTCCACAAATCCTCAAATTTTCTTATTTCTCTGATAGAAACGCACAAAATATTATCGTCATAATTCACTACAGTTCAACTCAGTATTTATCAAACCCTAGAAAAGATTTCTCAATTCTAGTAAGCCCTTTACTGTGTCTTTGAACTTTCGTTTCTTCAGGCATCACGTGCTTAAGATAAACAAAACAATTTGTTTTTTTGCAGATTAACCAAGTGTTGCCTTAACATTAAAATACTAATATAGAGCAATATTTTATTGATTGTTTTATGACATCGAACCACCAACACTTGTATGATACCAATAAATTATATTGTTTCAATAAGTCTACCACATATCCTTTTGTAGTATCATTTTGTGATCTCTTTAAATATGCATGTGGGATTTCACAGATGTCAGACAATATTTAAGTGTCTTATAGGTGTAGTTTCCATTTGTCAGACAAGACTCCTGCGTTTCTTCTAATTTTGCAAGTATATTGACACGTTTTATTACTAAGACTGTAATAAAATGTATAGATTACACGCACTTCTGACAATCGGCAATAGATAGCGCTGGAACATAAATTTCACTTATATCTTTATGCTTCTTATTTTATTTTCACAAGATATCAAATTGTAAAATGTCATAAAATAACAATCATTATTCTTCTTTTATTCAATGTTTTTATTTATGACTCGAAAATCATTTTCATCATTTGTTGTCGATTTTTATTTCAACCTATCAAATTTTTATATAGGGTTATTTGGAAAACGTTAATAACCTCACAGGACTATATTCCTACCTTGATTATGAGTCGAAAATGTTCAAGCAGCCATCACCTAATAAGAATAGTTATGGAGATATGCGACATCGAAGTTTGCATTTGTTTTTCAATATTTCTGACTTATTTCTTGTAAAACGTTTGACTACTGTTGAGTACTCCATTCGAAATTCGGTACAAATTTTCAACGTGTTTTCCTTTGCAGAAAGCAATATTCAAATCATTCTCCATAAAGCTGAATAAAACACGCAATATAATCCATTTCACCTTCACTTGAGACCCCCAATGCAGATCTTTCTTTCTCCTTCTTCTTCTTCAACTTTATTTAGACCTAGGAGTCTCTTTGTGCGGGAGTTTCTTCTTGTGATGCTGAATTCCAGCTATCTCTCCTTTGCTTTGCGAGTCTCCCTGGTGGACACTGTCCATCTGGTACGCCATGCAAAGCTATGTACGGTAATCTTGCTGTACTCATTCTCTGTACATGCTGGTACCAGTATCGTCGACGCTCTCGCCCTTATCCGACCACATCTTGAACCTCGTAGACTCCCGGATTGCTGTATTCCTCACGCGATCATACAGAGTCTTCCCAGCAATAACACACAAAGTTATCATTTCAGTTGTTGCTTCAATCAATATGTGAGGATAGGTCGCATAAAGGCTTTCTTGATTTTGAAAAATACAAAAAAGGGCAGGAGTTCCAATATAGTGGTTTGTTTTTTGGCTACAAAGTCCTTCTGTCTAGTTTTTGTTCGCTAACAATGTCAGTTATGCCTCACTTGCGCCTATGGCTGTGAAAAGCTGCATTAACGGTTTATCCTTCCCAAACAAATTCTTTGGTTTGATTCCACGGCCAGATTATCTTTTTTTGCTTGATGCCATACTCGTATTGTCAAGGTCTAAGCCCGTATAACGTCGGTAACTACTGGTTCAACTAGGCATCTCAAACGATTCATCCAGCTGTCCAGGTTTTATTTTGTGAATAAACATCTCGCTTTGCTTTTTGCGATCCTTTATTTTCCTTTAGCGGAATTTTGCTGTATATGTAAGGAAATTTTTTATCTTTTTGCAGCCTTTCAATCAGTTCAGGATCTTTTGTAGATTTTTCCTCATGGTGATATTTAAAATGACATGATTCACAGCAGAGGCTAGCAAGATCGTATGCATCTATGTTGCTATCATTCCGAGGTCGACGTGCAGTTTTCTCGGTTTTCTGATCAATTTATTTTTTATTGGTTTCTATGTTTGTAGGACATTTTTCGAATTCGCTAGTTGGAGATTCAATAATTTTGTAGACTTTCTTATCAATGTACTGTGTATGCTGCAAATTATTTTATTCAATCCCTTTGTTCCCTGTCACTGTTGCATATCAATGAAATCTAACTTTTGTGCTTGTTTTCTTTGTGACGGAAGGCTATGAGTTTTGCACTTCTCATTTGTAATTTGGTGCTCCTTTAGACACAACTAAGCAAGTGCTTCTATTTGTTGATTTATTTCTCTTTTGAAATTCAATGTACGTCTTTGTACATCCATCTGAAAAAAACATAGAGATTGATACTTACTTACTTATCATCACACTGTTTCCCCGTGGGAGTAGGCAGAGAGGATAGAGCGCCACACTCTTCTGTTCTGACATACAACTCTCGCCTCATCCACATTCATACATCTTCGCATGTAAGCTCGCCGGTTGTTGAAGCTTCTGATGGGACCATCTTCCAGTATCTGGTTAATCTGGTCATGCCACGTCTTCCGCGGTCGCCCTCTCTTTCCGGCGCCATCAACGCTTGCATTATATATCTTTCTTACCATTCTTTCCTCAGTCTTTCCTCATTCATTCGCTCAACATGCCCAAACCATCTGAGCGATCCTTTTTAAATTCTATTAATTATGCTAAGATCAATTTTATATTCATTCCTAATATCCTGTTATTAAACATTGAAATTCACATTATATTATAAAATTGTCAACCAAGAGCAATCCTTTATTTTTTCAGATTAAATTTGATTTAAATAACGCACAGCTAATTTTTTTTATGTAAATTTTACTCTGATACAAGAAAAGATGTCCGAATAAAAAACTATTTATAAAAAATACTTATACAACTTTTTTAGTCAATTTGTTTTTTTATAAACATTTTTGTTGTCAACAAAAAGTATCCAAGTACCTAAACCGAGAGTAACGTTCTGAATGTGAAATAAAAATCAATGATCAATGATATTTCTTCCACATTAAAAATTATTATGACAGATTCGTTTTCTGGTGTTTTTTGAAAAGGTTGAATAAAATATATTACGAGGCGTTTGGAAATCCGTTTGTTTCCGCCAAATATATGTACACGAAACATTTAACTTAGACAACTTATAAAGTTGACGGATATGAAATGTTTAGTATAAACTGGTGTCTGTATAACTGTATAAATATATCGGTATAAACTGTATATCTGCCAAAACTAAAAATATGACAAAAAATCTTCCACTTTTGAGAATAAGTACAAAAATTCAAATTCTAAAAATATATTTTATGCTCACACTATATAAAGTGTGTCACATAGCTGATAGCAAAAACTTCGGGGGAGTTCTCATTTGAATAGAAAATATTTATTACGCTGTGGGTGAAATGTTGACAGTGACGCATTTCCTATTTATTTTCAGTAAAATGTTGGACTGTCTCTACAGTAACTTATATTGAATACATATTAAAAATTCAAAATTCACATCAATAATGAATATTAAAAATGAACTTATATTGAATATGCAAAATTCATATTCAATGAAGTTGAAGTAATTCCCACATCCAAATCATTTATATTCATGGGGTATGGGATATATCTTTGTAAAATGAAAATTAATTTAATGGTCTTTCAAATAATGCATACATAATCTCAATTACTGAAAATAATGGGCAATTTCTTAATTTTATTATAGTATAAGGATATCTCTATGTTACAGTTAAAAAAATGTAGTAAATATGTGACATGTATTCATCTTTAAAATATTAGTAAATAAGGGAGCGATGCTCAGCTAAAATAAAAAGCTTAATTGAATAGCTCAGCTAAACAAAAAAGTGGTCAGCTAAATTCTTATAGTGGCCGCTTGCTAGACTAGCATAAGCTGCGCCACGTCACAGAGACATCTCAAACAATCTTCAATACAATATCAAATCATTATATTTTAGTCGGTGTCAATTATTGAACAATTCATAAATGATTTAAAACAAATTCAATTAATCACTTAAAAAGTTTCAGAAAATATCTACATATTGAAAAAACACAATCTTCACTGGAACTTTCTACTGCCGATAGATAGCTTTAATGACCCTACAGATTGTCGTCAAATTTCATTCGCGTAGACACCTATTTTGTCCTGTTAAAAGTGACTGTATGCCATAAAATAACCTATTCTCTGTTTCTTTTAGTTAACTTATCGAATTAGTTTAAATTATCGTGGAACGTTTTGTAAAATCTCAACTTGACAAATAAGATTAATCATTAATAAATTATTTATTTCGGTTTGTGGGATGTTACAATTTAATATGTTAAGCAAATACAATGGAACTGCATAATCAGTTAAAGTTCACATTTCATGCAACAACTCTTATTGTTAGATATTACCAAGGCTATCCTGTCTTATCTGTCCAGATAATAATGCATTTATGTTGAGGTGATATGGATCCTTATGGTTTATTCCAAGCATTTAATGTGCATATCGTGCTATTGTTTCTGTGTCAAACTATCTGCTTTGCTTTTGGTAGAAGTTATGTGGAAAAAATATGCTTTTTTGTATCATGCTTTTTTTTATGAATATTTTAGATTTTTATAAATAAATACTATTAGATATATTGTTTACCAACTACGTTTTGGGAGAGTTCATGTATAAACTAACATATACCCTCAAGCACAGGTCAGAATTTACTTTGTTAGTGTTTCAAAGCGTCAGAAATTGTTCAAAGTACAATTCAATTATTGTTTTATTAAAAAAAAAAAAATTATTATAAAGCATAACTCGCGACAGATATTGCAACTCGATTTAGTCTAAGTTAATATTTATTATTGCAAAATGGCAACAAATTTCTCGGCATATACTTGAGTATATATGTATGTACAGTACTGTTTTTGTAAATAAAAGTATTATGAAAATCAATTTGGTGTATATGTAAATTTAAAAAATGTGATCTTCGCAATTATTGGATGTTCTAATCAAAATATAGACAGCAAAAAATTATTGTTAAAATTAATGTATTACCTTGTTACACTGTACAAAATAATTATTTGAACGTGTTACATTTATATGAAACAAAAAAAAGATTTTTGCCAAAAAATTTCATTTTGGAAAAATTCATGTCTTTAAATAAAACTACTTTTGGAGATTTAACTTCATAATTTTTCCAATGTACATCTCATAGATTTAAGTAGAAATAATATGCCTTTTCCTAAATTTACGAATATGTCGCATGTTTTTAAAGATTGAAATTATAAAAATTTTATAAATATTAATTTAAAACTATGTATTTCTTTATTTCATCAGGATTTAGAAAGTTACTTGTGATTTTCTTTAGTTTCATATTTATTCAGTTCTTTACAATGAATTGTAATTGCTTATTCAATTTTATAGAAATACATATATAGGTACATATAGACGGTTTATTTTGAAATTGATATATTTTTCTTTCTTTAATAAAAATGTCTTCAAATAGTTAATTTTATTTTTTCTTCATAACATTTGTACTGACGCAGTAAAGTGTAGAACATCATGTTTAAATTTTTTTGTACCACAATGAACATTCTTGATCTCTGTCGAAGTTCAATGCAAGATGGCATCTACAAGAACAATATACACTATCCCCACAGAATATTTTATGGGTTCGCGAAGTAGGTATTGCTTTCAAATATGTTTTAATATACTTTGTAATACACACACAATATGAGTTATTAATTTACAACTATAGTTTCGAGAGGAGCAGTCCCTCTCATCATCAGGTATAGATAATAACTAACTTAAATACAAAATTTATCAATCTAATTGGGTAGGTCAGGGGGGTCAGGGGGGCGCGCGGCAGGGAAGGGTATTTTTTTCGCCGAACAGCTCTAGGAGTGGTGAACTGGACTGAAATGTGATATTATTTATTAATGTGTTTCCAGAATTTAAATTTTTTAGGATTTCAACGGTTTCCAAACTATTCATTATCCATCGTCTATGGGGAACCGAGTGGAGTAATTTTAATTTGTGACTATCGAAAGAATGATTGGTGTTAATTATATGGTTGGCAAATTCGGAAAAATTGTTATTTTTTAAGCAGCGGCGATGTTCTTTTATGCGTGTATTTAAGTTTCTAGTGGTTTGGCCTATATACTTTTTGTCACAATCTCCGCAAGTTATTTCATATATCCCACTTTTTTCTAACATACCTATTTTTGTTTTTGAATTTAGAAGAATTTTACCAATATTATTGTTTGTGTAATAAGCTGGTCTAATATGAGTAGGGAAGCAATTTGTAATTTTATTAGAAATCGGACCATTATAAAGAATTTTTCGCCAAAGTGTATTATCGGTGGTTTTAATATTTTTGCCTGAGTATAAATATGTTTCGATAAGTTTATTATTAATTTTTGATTTCAACATTCTATCTATTAACGCGCAATTATATCCATTGTTAATAGCAATATGTTTAATTATATTTACTTCGTTGTCATAATCAATGGTGTTAAGGGGAATTTTAATTAATCTATTTAACATGGAATGGAAGCTGGCCATTTTATGCGCTGTCGGATGGGAAGACGATGCAGGAATAACGGTATCGGTATGTGTGGGTTTTCGGTAAATGTTAAATTGTAACTTATTATTATTAACTTTGATAGAGAGGTCCAAAAAATTTAAACTATTATCATCATTTTTTTCGAGAGTGAATTTGATATTTTTGTGTTGTACATTAAGGTAAGCGAGAAAAGAATCTAGTTGTCTATCGGTGCCCGTGAAGATACAAAATATATCGTCCACGTATCTATACCAACTGAGGATACATGAATTAACGAGGGGATGATCTGAATTTAACAAGTCTGTTTCTAGTTTGTTTAAAAATATATCGGCTAGAATGGGAGATATTGGGGAACCCATGGGTAATCCGTCACGTTGTTCGTAAAAAATATTATTGAATTCGAAATAATTTTGGTTCGTGCAGACATTGAATATTTTTATGATTTCCTTTACAAGTTCCTCATCCAGTTCAGAATTATTTAGTAAATCGATAAAAATATTCTTTGTATCAATTATCGGGACATTTGTAAAAAGATTGACTACATCAAATGAAATTATTTTAGCGTTATTGGGTATGTGTAAATTTTGAACGCGGTTGGTGAATTCAATACTATTTCTTACGGTATGTGTCGGTTGGAAGAGATTATATGATTGTATAAGATGATTAAGAGTTTTGCAAAGTTTATAATTTGGTGCGCTAACATATGATACAACTGGTCTAATTGGTATATTTGCTTTATGGATTTTAGGAAGTCCATAGAGTCTTGGTGATTGGGGGTTTGTTTGTAATAATGAGTTCCCGCAATTGTTATTAAGATATGGGCAGTGTTTAACAACTTGTCTAACAATATCTTGAAATTTACATGTAGGGTTAGTTTTAAGAATTATAAATTTAAGTTAGTTATTATCTATACCTGATGATGAGAGGGACTGCTCCTCTCGAAACTATAGTTGTAAATTAATAACTCATATTGTGTGTGTATTACAAAGTATATTAAAACATATTTGAAATTATAATGTTGCACCACGAAGTATCTGCCAAATCTTTCAATGATAGGTATTGCTTGCCTAACATAAATTGGCATGCGGCGACTTTGGAACTAAAACCCACCCTAACCCTTCGCCCTGTCAGTCAGTTCAATTTCGTATTTGCTCGGGAGCTGTGACATTTTGATTATCAATATGCACTGAATTATTATGTCCAAAACAGTCCGTGATGGTGCAATAACAATTGCCAATTAAGTATTAAAGTTTTGCAAAGCTGAAAAAACAAATATTGGACCTATAATACCGTTTGACGGGTTGACAGATAGAGCGGCCGCCATTACTGGTTCGTTTCTTTAATGTTGCCCGACCAAATTTCTATTAAAGGCTCTGACACCGGTCACCGGACATTCTTACATTATGTATTGTGTGATAAATTTACACCGTGGCAGCTTCTGTTACGCGACAGGGACGCCCTCCCTCGCACGCCAATTTATACTGGTAGGTCTTTAGTCTATTGTTCCCTTGAAACATTGTGTTGCTGGTGTTAAATGCTTAAGCTGTTTTTTCTTTTGATCCTTATTGCAAGAGTGAGTCAGCAGGCTAGATCATACACACTTTACTTTTAAATAGAGATGCATACACGGAATACATGTTGTGAGCCCTTGTAGTCTAGAGGGTGTGACACTTGCTTCTCACACCGAGGGTACCGGGTTCGATTCCCGGTGAGGTTATAATAAATGTGGCTTCTGTAATTGGACCTCTCGGCCTGTTGAAGCGTTTCAAAAAAAGAGAGGAACCAAATTGGAGATGTCAGCATCCACCTTCACTGATAAAACTCAGCCAGATAAATGAAAAGTGCATTTTCTTATAAAGCGTACTCACTTTGCAAGAACACTTCCACTGCAAATTCCATATAAATTATATGTGATAGAATATGATAAGGATAGCATTAACCAATCACTTGCCCCGCATTTTAACAAACATAGTCAGAATTGCCCCGGAACAAACGGCCGGCCACGTAGGTGTAATCAAGAATTTAGGGTAAGTACATTATTTTCTAAGATATAATTGTTTGTCATCTATACTAATATATAAAGAGGTAAAGTTTGTAAGTTTGGATGTAGGAGGTATGCTCCGAAACTACTCATCCGATTTCAAAAATTCTTTCACAAATATTTAGAAAGGACTTTCAGGGTGGACATAGACTATATATTATCCCGACATATATCTATATCGACGGTGGAAAGGAAAAAATGACCGAGCGACAATTTGGCCGAAATTGATTATCATAATATATATTGATTGATTAATGATGTCCCTGTGACAAAATCCAGTACTGTTCTGAAAAATTTGGACATACTCAAAATATTCTGAATGAATATACTGGTAAAAAGGAGCTTAATATAATTTGAAATAATATTTCTGGCATATCCTAGTGTAATGCTAGTAATTTGGAAGAATTTCATTACACAGAATAAGAATATTGCTAAAAAAACTCTAAAAATCGTATATAGTCTCATTAGCGACATCTGTGGTCATTTATGGGGAGCGAAAAAGCTTTGGTGCCGGCCGCGCTGAAGATTATTACAACTCATATATGTGAAATTTGGCGTATAATTTAAATATATACAACTTCCAAAAATGAATAGACATATTATCTTGGGTATCTTTGGTAATAGCTAATATATAATAATTATAATAGGTAATATGGTAATAATATCTATTATCTTGGGTATCTTTGGTAATAGCTAATATATAATAATTATAATAGGTAATATGGTAATAATATCTATGGTAATAGACATGGTAGTATCTTGAGTGGAATGGCAAACGTTGCATTGTGTAAAGTGATCACTTAATCCAGCCGTACGATAGGTCGTAAGCCCTATGTACACTCAAAGACTTTCTATACCTACTTTCCCATAAAATACAGTTCTGTGTCTGTGAGACATCTATAATATATATTTGATGATAAATAAATCGGCATGTTTATTTGTGTGAAACAACAAAACTCTCAAACAGCGCCCTCTGGCAACATGATATTTGTTCTTCTTATAGTGCCATCTCCTATCGGAGGTCAGCGATCATATTGGTGGTTACGATCAGAATCTATTCATGGAATATCTCAGTAGATTTACGCTTATGCCAGTCCCTCAAGTTACGCAGCCATGAGATGAGGCATCTTCCTATGCTTCTTTTCCACTTATTCTCTTCTGGAAGATGAGTTGGTTTAGGCAATGCTTTGGTCCTCTCGTAATACGTCCAAGATATCGCTAATACTTTCTCATATTGATGATTCACAGCATTTCTTGGCTTTTTTACATATGCGGAGGACTTCAACATTCGTCCCCAGGAAACTTTCAGTGCATCTCTTGAGCCACATCTCAAAAGTCTCGACTTTGCAGATTAGTTCATGGTTTAGTGTCCATGCCTCCACCTCACATAAGAGAATGGCGAAAATAGCATAGAAAGAAATAGCATTGAACCATACATATTCTATGTTGCGGGTTTAGGTCACGTTTAAAAAATAACAGTCTCATTTTGAGAAATGCACTTCTTGCCATCTCTATTTCAGGATTTACTTCTTGAGATGGATCCCGTTTATCGTTCATCCTTGCTCCTAAGTACTTTTATCGAGTGCCTCTAGAAACGTAAATGAAATAGAACACTCAAGTTATTGTGGACATATCTTATAAACAGAAGATTTTGTTCTTTTACACACATACCAAATTCTGTTGAATCCATTTAGTAAAAACTGATCTAACTATGGATGCTCTAAAAATAACATTTGTTTTCTAAGGAATGCATTTGTTTACAGCATAACCGGGATTAGCTTTGGGTTGATCATCTCATTCTTCTTTATATGGAGAAAATGGTAGTGCAACTGAGGGAAATATATTTTTTCTCAAGAGTCGTAAGAAATCTCTCGCCGGTTATACCACAAGTATAAAAATTATTTAAATTTCATATAGGTTTATGTACCTACTAATATTGTTTATCAATTTCTTTGCAATCGTATGGAATTTTTTGTCTATGAATTTTGATAAAAATGAAAAGTATCTACTCATTTATTTTATTGATCATCAATGTTCCGCATTCAAAATTATTGTGACAGATTCGTTCTCTACTTTTGTTTAAAATAATTGAATTTTTTACTGGATAATTTATACTGCTATCTATGGAATTGCTTAAATACATATATGGAGAATAGTATTCTAATATTCTTTGCCTATAAAAGACTTGCAACTTTAGAATAAACAAACGTCTGTGAGGTGTTTTTAATTCTTCATATTACCTTCATTGTATTAAGCCCGTATTTTTCACTCGAATAATAACTGATTTTGAAAATTTATTACAAATAATCAGGCTTTCCATAGCCAAGCAAGACACAATATTACGGAATGCTGTTGGCCCTCACATCAGACTTGCAATTACAGCTCGATTAGTTGGATAAGAATCTCGTTTCCCCACACTAATGTCATGTTGAGTGGTATTGCTTGCACAACGTAACTTGGCGTGCGGCGAATTTTGAACTAAAACCCGCCCCGCCCGCACCCGGCGGTAACCCCTCGCCCTGTCATTTAGTTCAATTTTGTATTTGTTCGGGAGCTGTTACATCTTGATTACCAATATACACTAAATTATTATGTTCAAAACATCCTAAACAGTCCGGGATGGTGCAAGAACAATTGCCAATGAAGTATTAAAGTTTTGCGAAGCTGAAAAAGCGAATAATGGACCGATATTACCGTCTGACAGTTTGACAGATAGAATGGCCGCCATTACCGCATGGTTTCTTTAGTGCTGCACGACCAAATTTCTGTATTTAATACGACACTGGTCACCGGACATTCTGTACATTATGTATTGTGTAATAAATTTACACCCTGACAACTTGTTACGCGACAGGGACGCCCTCCCTCGCACGCCAAGTTATAGTGGTACGTCTATATACAGTTATAGCGCATGCGCATTCACTTGTAAACATACCATGTGGTACTGACGCGCGGCGCAATGTCGCGGTGAGCTCGCTCGGGAACCGAGCGCATGGCAACGTTGCCGCGGCACGTAGAAATGCTGCGCCATGTTGTGTGTGACGTCGCGGAACAGTGCACAACGTTGCAACATCGACAAGTTGCAACGTTGTGCAGTGTAGGGGACAAATTGTCCCTTAACATCGTTGATGTTAAGGGACAATTTGTCCCCTAGTGAATACATGGCTAAAAGGGTAATAACCTAACAATTCCTACAAGTCCATCTAAGCTATTAGGTAGCAAAGAATTACTGAAGAGAAAATGTATAATTAACTAACTAACTTACAGGTAAGCAGAGGATGTAATACCAAGCTCTTCTGTCCTGGTCCACTTTCAAACAACTTCTAACAAAGCAATATTCTTTTTTTTTTTTTCATTTTATGCTTAATTTTTTTCACATCTGTATGATGCAAGTTTCTTGCGAGAGTTCAGGGAGAAGAAAGAAATGCCATTTGGGCTGGAAAATATATTTGATTTATTTAGTAGTTATTATAATAAACTAGGTTAAAATAATTATTGTGTTTTACTACAATAGTTAATCTTGTACAGTAAACAAATATATGAATCATAAAATGCTTTCAACCCAAACTCACATGTAACAAAATAAACTGACGTACCTACAAATGTTATATCGGGAACATTCCCACTAAGTCATTCATTAAGATACAGACAAAAGCTTACTGATTAATAAGAGAATTCACATTCCATGAAGAATGTTGCAGATCTACAGTAGGACAATATTTCAAGAAGAAAAATAATTGTAAAAAAATTTGGTCAAATTAGTTTTTGCAAAAATGATTGGTCGATTGTGCTATCATTTGCAAATTCCAAATCAAAACAACACACCTTTTTTTGGATAAAACCCTGAATTGCAAAATTGTTACATTCGCAATTTTTATGTATATTCTCACATTCTTCATCTATTTTGATTAGTCCCCGTTTATTGTTTACATTAGTCAACAGTATTTTATCTATTTTTAGCTAACTATAAAATGTGTATGATTGCTGCCACTTTTTTTTAATTTACTATCGTTCAGAAGAACCATCAAAAAAATTTGTCTTGTTAATAGTTATGTTGATTAAATTCTTTGTAAGTATTTGTCATTTTAAAGTAATGCTCATTAAATCGACTAACATAAATGTAATTATATTAGTGGGGTAGCATAAAGCTTTGTGTTGAAATTAAAGTAAAACCTCATTAATTCGAAAATCAAAGAATTAAACAACAATCTAATAGTGTAACTGATTAAGGGCCGGTTGTTTCAAGTCGGATTAAAATAAAAGTTCGTTTGAAGCATAGATTTTTACGTTCCCGACCATCAAACGATCCATTTCCGTAAAAATCTATGCTTTAAATGAACTTATGAATGAATTAATGGTTTTGGAATTCTTAAAAACATCGCTCAAAAACAGAGGCAAAAAGATAAATACTTTTTCACATACTCCGAGGAAAAAAATGCATTAGTATTACCAGTAACCAATTACACTATCCACGTGGATCGATCTATTTGACAACAACCAATGTGCGACGGCTGCAAATATCGATCTATTTGTAGTCATTTTTCAGGGCTTTGAAAAAATCTTTTATGCAATGTACAAGTGTATTGATTTATGACGCAAGAGTCTTAAAATTGACACATTGGATCTTGTATTTTAAAAATATTTTATTAAAGGGTGTTCGAATTAACGGGATTTTACTGTATTACATCAACAAAAAATTACACAAAAACATATGTAAAAAAAAAAAAACATTTTTAAGTTTTCAAATTTATTCTATCCACAGCACGAAAATATATTTTCAATGCGCACAGAATGGAAATAATATGAAACTGCAACTATTAAGTTTTGCTTTTTTTATCTCTCTGAAATCATTATTTTTAAAATACATATATTTTTGTGATATTATATACCTTTGTACTGAAAAACAATTTATGCAGTAAGCTATAAGTTATTGGATATTTCTAGTATTTTGCTTGTATTTTAAGTGTTTTACAATGTATTCTATTATGTTTTACAGAACATAATAAAATGAAAATTACTGCCACTTAAAAATGTACCAAATATACAGGGTGTAACAGAGCCAGTCCACACTACTTAACAGGTGGATTCCTGCCTTGATTATGAGTCGAAAATGATCAAGCAACTATGAGATGTGCGATATCAAAGTTAACATTTTTTCTCAATATTTCTGAATTATTTTTTGCATAACATTGGATTATAATTACAGTAACTTATATCTAATATTAAAAAATCACTCCCTTTAATACAAATCAAATAAAATTATTGAAAACCTTCCAATTCCAATAGGATTTTTTTATAATTTTATTTGACTTGTATTAAAGGGAATGATTTTTTCATATTAGATATAAGTTACTGTAATAATAGTCCAATGTTTTGCAAAAAATAAGTCAGAAAAATTGAAAAAAAATGCAATATTTGATGTTGCATATCTCCTTAACTATTGATATTAGGTCATGGTTGTTTGAACACTTTCAATTCATAATCAATGCAGGAATCCACCTGTAAAGTATTGTGGACTAGCTCTGTTACACCTTGTATATGAAATACTCTTGAACAACAACTATAAAATACACTGGTTGAATATTGTGTCACAAGTACAGCCTACTGCATTTTTAAATTTGTATGTTTTGTGATATTCTTGTAAAAAATCAACCATTAGATCCCCATACCCTACGCACTTTATTTTTACAGTACAAATTATTCAAATCAAAATTTGCTTACAACTGAAAATTATTCTACAATATTTAGGTGTAAATGCCACTAAAAAAACTCAAAGTAAAATGAAAGTAAAGAAACACATTCACTTTGAATGTGTTGGAGGGTCTTTACTGATTACTTTGTTATCTGTCTACCATTTAAACTAGTACATTTGAAACGTTATTCTAGTGCAGTCCGTAAACCGAAGTCCCAAATGACACAAAATAACTTCAGAAAACTTTTACAGAACAATCTAATTAACACATATTTTCAAATTGAATTATCCTTCAAAAATAAAAATAAAAATTTAATTTTTCACTTCTAAAACATTTAATATCATGATAAAAAAAGATTTGTCAAATCATTCAGAAGAATTTTATTCAAAATATAAAGCAAATTCATGAACTGTGATTTTTTTTATTAAAAGAACTTAAAAATTATATCCCATACATTAACCAAAAACCAATATGTACAAAGAAATAAAAATTTAAAACATTTTTAAGCGAAAATTTTATTTCAGAGTCCCCAATCCGTATGAAGTAAATCAGATTATTATAATAATTTATCCATATAAACACACAATATACACTTGTTGTTGGTAAACTGTCCAAAAACTAATTGCCGAAATTCAGATACACTGTACCAAATCTATAAAAATAAAAAAAATACCTTTGAATAGAGATTTGATAATAATAATGTATCAAAATGTTTTGGCACTTCTATAAAATTTGATTATTTTTGTTAAATTAAAAAAGTGTAAAAAATTTCCGAATTTCTGTATAGCAATTGATTTTAAGCCATTAACTTAACTATACTACCATGTGTAAGAACAATTATATTTTAAACTTCAATACAGCCATAATTGTGCCTTTTTGTGGAACATCTAAATTATTGAAAGTTATAGTGTTAACCGTAAGTAATGAAACTGATTATTTCTATTGCTATAAAATATTTCACTTATATTGCCTATGTTTTTATACAGATGTCAAACAATTGGGCTCACAATGCAGATTCAATAGAACCTCATTAATTCGAAATTCAAGGGACCCAAAAAACATTTCAAATTATGCAAAACCCCATTAATTCGAAATTTAAGGTACAAAAAAAATTGCGATACAATTGCGAAATTCGCCAAAAATCACTTCTTTTACTAAAGAACCCCATATCGACATATGTATTTGTTGTTCTCACTTGTAAAAAAAATCAATTCAAATTATGAAATAAAATGTATTGATTTATGGCACAAGGGGCTAAAAATTATTTCGAATTATGAATTATCAGGATTTTCAAATTATCGGGGTTAATCTACTATGAAAGAAATATTCTCAGAATTATGGCGAATTTCTAATTTTCAGGGTTTTACTGTATCTGTCTAAATTACAAGTTGAAAATTCCCAAAACATAATTTTGTTCCTATAATTAAGAAAAAATTATAAATTTTTATCAGAATACAAGAAATAATTTTGGCCATACGTCTTGAACACTTTACATCCAAATTTTGAAAACTTGTCCACCCTTAAAATGCTGTGGACTGAGTTCATCCTCACCTGATGCACAGATGTTGGAAATATTTTATTAAACATTGCAGTAATAGTTCATGATATGTTATATATATGTTAGAAACAAATTATACAGTGAACAATGATTTTTTCGATAAATATATATAATTTTGATTTGATTCGATACTAGGCTTTATGTAATTTGATGATATACAAATGTAAATTTTTAATGGCAGCACTACAAAACTCAATTTCGTTAGCAACAATAGATTATTTTTAACAACAAACATTCAAAACTTTTATAATATTTTTAAATACTCTTACATAAGTACAACGTTAAAATAATATATTTTTTTAAAGACATTAAATTATGAATTGTAACTGAATAGAAGGTAGGTTTCACTATTTATTACTCCAGAAGTTGCCAAGACAAGTCATTGAGTTAGTATTTATAATATTATTTTACTGAAACAAAGTTCTTCTCAAAAATTAATATAAAAAAGAAAAAATATCGATTACAAAGGTCATTTCATCTAATATACAGTGAAATTGTTTTAACTCGAACTCTTAAAGAAAT
Organism: Agrypnia vestita; assembly: GCA_016648135.1. NCBI lineage: Eukaryota > Metazoa > Arthropoda > Insecta > Trichoptera > Phryganeidae > Agrypnia > Agrypnia vestita. The sequence continues at coordinate 191,041 of JADDOH010007494.1, forward strand.
TCAAATTTAATAATTTGAATCAATATTTCAACCTCTCCTATATCAAATATGTATTGTGATTAAAAATAGGTTATTTTTAGTTTTTATAGTAGTAGTGCACATGCATATGATTCATTTTTAGGTATTTTTTTTATGATGTTCAATAGAACATAATAGAAAAAATATATATTTAAAAAATTATTACCATTTAAAATTATTTACCAAATACTAGTCCTATTTTTTAGTTATAATAATTTAAGGAGAGGAAGAATATTTGGGTTTTTATTACAAAATATATATTTTTTATAACATATTTTGTGTTGCCAGTGACGCCAATACAAATACACTTTAAATGGAAGAATTATTGTAATTGAATAGTATGAGAATATGTGTATAAAAATGATGGTTTAGGATAGTATAGAATCCTACTGAATGCAAAAAGAATATTTTCATTATTTGACGCCTGCATGTAATGTATATATAATTTTGGTATCAAATTTTTATATACCAAAATTTGTCACTTAGTTAACTCGTAATTCTCAATTTTCCCTGATTCATTCAAGATGTGAAGAATGCAATAAATACTCTGCAATTTATTTTGTCCTTGATGTTAGAGCTACAATAAATTGTGAGAGCCCTTTGTGGGGTTCTGGGTGGGTAAGAGTTGTAGTAAAAATTAACTTGTGTTATTTGAGTGTCATTATTACACAATAGTATTTTTTTTTCATTATTGGATATAATATCATCTTACCACTTAATATTGACATTTTTTTATTTAGTTAATGTTTATGCGGTAAACTCAATTGTAGTCATACCCCATTTCCAATTTATTTGGAGTTGTGTTGTGAACTGCCGTCAATGCTAATTTCAATGTTGATATTTGTTTTATTATATAAATGATGATAATTAAAAAATTAAGAGATTGATTAGTAGTTTAGTGCGTATACACCTCGTAAAAAAATTATGTAATCTAAATCTTGTAGAGATCCAAAAAACATAAATTATTTGTTTTGTTTTTAATGTTTATAGCGTTAACTTAGTAGTTGAAAATAATGATTAATTAAAAACATTGTATAAACCGCTTGGAGTAACTTGATAACTTCTTGGAATTTTCGAAACATCTTTTGGAGGCAGGCCACACATTTAAAAAAAAATGGTAGTAGGATTCTTCGTATAAATAATAGGGGCCTTAGATTGGGTAATTTTTAAAACATTAAATTAATAACCTGTTAAAATGACCCATTATTTGATATATTCCCCAGTGTCCACTTGTCAATCTCCCACACCCCACCACAACTATAGCCACGCCCTCTTTCAAAAATTAACTTGTTTTCCAAAATAAGTAATGGATAATTAATACGCGTTCGTCCTGAAGATGCAGTGGTATCGAAACCGATAGTCTGAGTTACTCCTTGTGGTTTATACAAAGTTTTTTGTTACATAAATTTATTTAATGTAACAATATTTAAGGCTTTATTTTATATACTTCACAATTTTCAGTTATAGCAGGGTTACAAATATCATTACGTAATATTTAGAAAAAACAAACAAAATATATATAATGTAAATTTATTTACGAAAAAGAAAGTTAAAACACAGACTACCGAAATATATATAAACATGAACTGATGTAAATTTATTTTATCCAATTTTTAAATTTTTACACTCTGTGGGTTAAAATAATTTTTTAAGTTTAAAAATAAAATCAAATGTATGAACTCTTCAATATTGTGATTTGTTTGAAAAAAAATGGGTACATTTACAATTTCCTAAGTGATTTTTTTCAATGCAGCAAGTAAGGCTAAGAGTCAATACAAAAATATTATACTAAATTAATTACTGTTAATTTGATGTAAAATGAATTAAAACAATATCTATGAATCTATTAATTTTAGGTTGCCATTCACAGAAGCATTTTACACTTAACCAAAACACATTTTGCACTTAAACTGTATCAAAAAGTAATCAAATTTTTTATACTTTAAACCTAATACCATGAA